>CABEEJ010001835.1:10739-32537 GCA_901482245.1 Timema douglasi
TTTTTCAGTTATGAGTTGACTGTAAGTAGCCTATAAACTTTTATCTATTTTTTTGCACCACGTCTTACTACCCATTCGGGCTATTCGCTTATGTACTAATTACTCTAATGGTCTTATGGATTAGACAATTTATATTAATAAAAAGTGTATCAGCATTTGCATGGAGGGAAGGTGTAAAACCATTTTGGGGAAATAACCCTCAGTACACCCGACCAAGATTCGATCCTGGATCTTTCCACAATCAGCAGTTTATTCTACTGTGAGTGTAGCGCGTTAGACAATGCGGCCACCGAGGTGGGTTGTTCTAGAGTGCATCTAGTTTGTTATTCATGAGTTAATATAAACGATTTATTCAGAAAATGCACCATAAATACCCTCTAATAATTACACCAAATTATTATTTCAAATTATGAGTAGTGCCAGTCACTTTTTCAAACCTATTATAAGATGAATGTAAGGCTTTTGTGGGGGAGTGAAAGAGGAAACTATGGAAATAAAACCTGTTTAGCTTGACCAGGAAATGAAGCTATTACCTTTTAGAAATAACATTTTAATAGGTTAATAAGGAACGATTAAGATTATTTGTAATAGAATTCAACTTTAATAAAACTTGAATTCTATTACAAACAATATTACCTTTTAGATCAGTAGTAATACGCATTTATGACAGATAAGGAATTAGAGACTCGATATATTAGGATGTTGTTTAAATTAAACCTGTGTGTCACATCAATTATTCTATAATGATTTAGTATCAGACGTATATATATATATATATATATATATTATTTTTTCCTTATTAGCCTTTATTTATGTTAATGGCTGTTTACGAAGGTTTTCTCACGCTATTATGGCAATTTAAAATAAAACAACTCTTTATAAACCAGATAAGTATTTCCGTAATGAGGGAAAGCTTTTAATATCAAACTATTCTCTTGTGATTAGTTCTTTGTCTACAAACCAACTTTCCTTTTCTTACAATCTCATTTGTATGGAAATCGGAACGGGACCGTTTTAACAACCTGCTAATAGTAAACACTGTATTTTTTTTGTTACGTGACTTTGCTTCTTTTTCTTTTAATAGTATGAAAAAAAGTTCCTGGGTGATTCAAAGGAATTAACATTAGAAAAAGAAAGGATAAAATAATTTAGATTTGCCTTAAATCTTCACAAAATATTATTTAAAAGTCTAAACTACAATATCGTCATTAATAACAAATAATTTATAATTAAGGATATGTTATAATTTCTTATAGTTGGGGTATTTAGCGTGCTCTTTTCAAGCAAACAAATTATATCTGCACAAAACACCACAATCATCTTAATAGCCGGTCTCACTTCAGTGGTAACACTTAATTATCTTAACTTTAATAGATAATATATCTTAAACCATCCTGGTGTCATTTTTTTCGTTCTACTTTTAATAAACGGATTGGATTTGAGACCAATAAAACTATTTTATAATACTCTAAAAATTATATTAAAATTGAAAAATTAGTTATAAAAAATAAAAATAAACCTATTTAACTTTCCTCAACGTTACTGTTGTAAAATTTAAAATGCAGAAAACCTCGTCTAGATATGTTTTCTGGTTTGAGCTTAATCTTGTAACTTATTTAGTGGCTAATCTACTGAGAAACGGTCTCCTAACCTAAGACAACACTGAAATATTTATTTATTGGAAAATAGTATGACTTAGTGAACAAGTATTAAATAATTTCGTCGCCACGAATTGTAACTACCCGCACTGCTAGCCATACGGCTTAAGATATCTTTATTTTTTAATCGTTGTTGGTTTTGGGTAGGTCAAAGCTCAAATATAGGCTGGGTGCTATTGGGATGGTCTTACACGTTTGGACGTATTGCTGTGATTTTCTCATCCCCTCTACTCACTAATATGAGTGCACGTCATCTAAACTACCTTTATAAGCCTTTAAACTAAGCCGTTAACAGTCATGGTGTTAAACACAATAAAGTAGCCCCATGGCTTTTTTGGTGCTGACTGACAGCTCACAGCTGACAGTTGACAGCTTTAAAAAGTTCCCAGACCAAATTACGTATCCCTATGCCGAACTATATGATCTGTAAAAACATGTGTTTATCAGCTGTCACTTCTGACTTCCAAAATTTAGGTGTACACCTAAATGTTGACTGTCAGAAGTCAGCTGTAAGCTGTCAGTCAGCACCAAAGAAGCCATGGGGCTACTGTAGTTAACAACACCCGAAATACAAGCAGTCTCAAATCGAATATAATAGCCACTTAACATAGCTTGAGTAAGCTGGTTTGCTTTGGAATCCTTTCTTAGTTACACATTCTGCTTCAATATTTTACAGATATAACATATCATAAACAAGCCTATTTAACCTATCATGCCCTAAACCTATCTGGCCTATCATAATCTAACCTAGTCGTCAGGTGATTCGCTTTAAGTTTGGAAAATCCAATCTAACCTATCAGGCGATTGAACAAACACTGGTTATATAAACGCGAGTCAGAAGTTACAAACAAGCTAGATATAATCTACATAACAGTGCTAAACGTCCTATGACCCACCTTGTCCAAATGACACGTATATTTCAGTTATGATAGTCTCAGATTGCTCCAAACATCCTATGCGCATATAAATCTACTGTAAAAATATTTAGATCCTTATCGATCACTTGTCTGGCTAAAATTATCTTAAACCTCCACGACTCCACGTCTAATTACCAGGCTGGACTATCTGTATATTTACACTAATAGTGTAGGGATGAGGAAGGTAGTATTGAATTAAATGTACTCGCAGTTTAGTGGAGGAAATTATTAAATAATTTAGGGGGGGGGAATGAAAACGACGGCTGGTAGTCAAGCCCTGATCTACCCGTCATTGGCAAACCATAAACTATGAGAGTGACACCCTTGGCTGTATGGCCACAAACGCGAGGAATTCTGATTTTATCCCTAAAGAAATATATTTAATTCAAATCTTTAAAAAAAATTGTAATATTTTTGTTGAATTTAAAGTTATTTGTATGAATTTCGTAATTATTCTTATTTTTGATCTTATTAAATTCACTGTCACTTAATTGTTAATGCAATGTACTCACTTAAAACTATAACCCTTGTTGATTAATATGTGGTCTAAGTTCCAAACTCATTTAATCTATAATAGTTTGAGATTGATGAGGTTTCGACGTTCAAATTCCTATTGCGTGTACTAGGAGGGTTTTTATTAGATAGTTTCTCACTCTTTATTCATATAAATGCGGGTAAATTTACCTAAAAATACACCTTATTTATACCTATAGCATCATCGCTACACATATATAAGCGTAGATTTGGAATGGGTAGTGAGACGCCATAAAAATCTTTAAACTATATAAATATTTGTATAAAATGTGTCAAAATACTAATTTTCAGAATAAACTGTTTGTATTAGTTCATTAATAACAAACTATATTCACTCAGAAAAAACCCACTTTGGTGGCCGCGTGGTATAACGCTCTACTCTTGAAGTAGGCTAGACTGCTGGTGATGGGGAGATCAAAGTACAAATTCGGGTGTACTAAGGTCAGTTTTCCAAAATAGTTTATCAGTCTCCCTCCACGAATATGTAAATGCATTTCCTATAAACATAGCACTCCTCTTCATTAAAACCTTTAGAGTAGTAATTGCATAAGCGTATTAACCGAACAGGTAGTGAGATGCGATGATAATAAAATGTCAATTAAATCATAAACAATAATCGATTATAAATTAATATGGGTAAATTTTCCTATATAATCTATTGCATTGGATGCATTTATTTTTTATGATATTTCAAATGTAAAGTCAGATAAAAAAAATTGACTGATTTACATTGGCAATCAGAGTAAAAATCGACATTTTTTTTTACTAAGTTTGTACGTAATATAACATAAATAAATACAAAGTCAAAAGTAAAGCTAGAGACTGATAGTTTATATATTACGATTCGCATGAGTGCGCTCGTAAAGGTTTTTTTTTATTTATTCTGCCTCGTCTAACTACCTGGTTGTACGCAGATATGTAAGTTACGATAATGTGTTAGGAATGAGGAAAATGGAACGAAATTACAGTACCTCTATCCGCGTGGAAAGAAATTGGAAGTATATATTAATAGCCAGAAAACTTTAAAAACCAAGATGCAACTTTATTTAGTTTTATGTTTATGTTCTTTTTAATTTATGGAGGAAATATAAACACAATTATTTATGTTTTACCCGCTTCAGTAGCAAATGGCTTAAGGCAGGGATGACAAAACTATGGCTCGCCACCAACTGGTGGCACACGAACACAATTCATTATAGAGAGACCGACATAAAAAAATCAACTTATAATTTAAAAAATCCTAAAGTAGAGTAATTTTTTGAAGTAAATATTATTTTGCCAGCCGAGAGTAGTGTTTCCAAAATATGTTCCCACTCTCCTTCTATACAAATGCGAATAGATGACTACTAAAATGCTTCCTTACTCATCCCTTCCTCATTAGAGCAATTACCATATATGTGTATAGCCTGAACGGGTAGTAGAACGCGATGATTAAAAAAAATTAAATCAAGGAGTTTTACACATAAAAAAATGACTTCTATTGTTACATTACTATTAAAAGTATAGATTATAAATTAATATTAAATGATTAGAAAGCTATTGAGTCAATAAGAGAAGCGAGAAATATTTGTACATGAAAATAAAGTATTTGTTTTTTTACCTTAAAAACTCCGTAATTTCTTCCGTTTCAGAGGAAAGCCTGCTTTTGAAGCGAATAGAAGGTTTAAGTTATGTATCGAAGTCCCCGGAGAGGACTTTAATCTTATTAGAGTGGCGTCACTTATGGTCCGCTTCTTTCCCAAGAGATAATAGAAAAGGGATCGATCAGCTCCTCCGAATTGACTTAATTATTTAAAACTAGAGCGAGTAGGGATGAAGAAGGATTACCACACCAGGAAATTGTTTTCAATTTTTTGGCAGGAAGAGGATTTTTTTTCTACGTACAGTCCGTTTACTTTGAAAGGCAGTAGTCATATTTTATTAACCCATTTTAAGGTGGGGTTGTAAGGAACGTGAGAAAAGTCCAGTGTTTTTGCAGTTTTTATAGCAAACAACTTTGGGCTATATAAATTAAATATTGCTTCAGTACAGATAGAGTTAAATTTTGCTCACATGGTGATATCCACAGTTGTTGAATATTTGTCATGAGCATAGCAGCATTAGATGACAAACTTTTTAAATGATGAGAAAAATTTGTAATTAATATCCAAACACCCTTGAAAGATAGTCAAGAACTGTATATATCGCCATGTAAAGAAAATTAACCTCTTTATTTCTAACAGAGAATTATTATTATTATTATAATTAGCACCACGTCTCACTACCCGTTAGGGTTGTACGGACTTACGCTAATGTGTAATGGTAGGGTGATTGTGAGATGAAATGGAGGACCTACAGTTTATCGTGGAATCCGAACCACGGTGGAGACCTGGCATTCCTCACATTCACAAGTTGTGATTAATACACGCCTTGTCAGAGGTAAAGGAATGGTTTGGCAATCAGATGAATCTGTGCCGAGATCTAGGATTCAACCCCAAACCCCCAGCACAGAAGTCCGACACTTTACTCCTAGATCACCAGGTCATCTTACTGGAGAATTATTTTATTTATTTTGACCCAAAAAAGTTTTGATAGAAAAACTGCAAGAATACTGACTTTTTCTCTCGTCTTATACATGCCCACCTTAACGCCGATTAACCTCTTTATTAGATACAATATTACAGTCAAATAAAAATCGTGTGAAATTGCATTTTTCTGCATTTTTCTCTTGACAACACCGAGAATATATGTGAAATAGTGTATTATTTCATGTAATGTTTAATACACTTAAATTTGGTTATATTTGCTAAAACATACCAGAATAGATTAGCTGGTTGTAATTTCGTTGTTTTATGATAAATACTACAAAAACTGCATCACTCTGCAATACAGCTGTATTACTTAACTAATGTACGCGCTATCCTTAGGGTGAGGTCGATGTAGGTAAAACAGCTGGAACCATACGTATCATCATGGTGCAGTTTTCTGTAGTCTACAATAAAAAACAGTGGAATTGAAAATATGGAAATAATTTTACCATATTATAAAATACATTTAAATTGAAATATTATTAATATAAAATGAAAAATAAACTCCTAAATAGATATCAATTTCAATGTTGTCAAATAAGGAAGCAAAAGCCGGACTTCAATATGTTTTCTGGTGTGTTGCCTTAAATGTAATAAATATATAATTTAGATAAAATTCTATAATTAATTAAAAACCACTTAAAATGGCAGACACGGTAACACAGGATTGTGGTAGATAAAAGCATTTGAGATATCTTTTCGAAAGTAAATCTGGCTGTAATTTGGTTTTCTAGTAACAGTGTGGTCAGGGTTCAAGTCCCGCTAATGATAATTTAGAAAAATGTTCCCAGAATTATTCCCCAAACTCGCTCCACGCAAATTCGGATAAATTCTCTTTAAAATCTATCTTTCTCCTTTTTTCTCTTCATTACAATTAAATGGTGATATCCTGTCCGGGTTTGTAATATGCAGGTCAGAAAAACGATGTTAAATCTTTTTACATTTTCTGCCAAGTAAATTTTTGTATCTAAGCTAGATGTATTGTAAATGTATTTTCGTTAGACTCACTGGTTATTTATTGGTTGCTCAATCCAAGGAATATTTATCAGAAGTGTTCTTTGGAGGAAACGCACTCATATAGAGAGAGAATTTGAAAACTACCCCTGTTACACCTAGATATAAAATATATAAAATTACATAATAATATAAAAATAGAATGTGGTTACAAGAACATAATTTGTGGAAAATTATTTTGTATTGAGTAAAAATAATAAATGAGCCTAAAACCATTTTTACCAAATTTACTATACATAGCACTAAAGAATTAACTTTTGTTTTGTGCGGACCGTATTAACGAAGTTAGATGTGTGCTAAATTTGGATAAAAATCAAAAATAGTCATATTTTAAATATATTTGAAAGTATAGATTATTGTAATCATTCCAATATATATAAAATTAAGTATATTTATAGTTACTTTTTCAAATTAAATTTAAAAAATAATCAGTTGCGAATAATGGATTGTATTTTATACATTTATTTAATGAATGGTTGGTTCATAATGGAATTGAAAATAATAAGGTAAATTATCTAAGTATATAGGTATCATATAAACACATTTTCTTATCTAATGAAGGTTTTTAACACGTTCAAAATTAAAGTTTTTAAGTGAATGAAATACATTTCAAACCCTCCTTCGGCTTTCATTAAACGTTCCGAAATATAATATATTACTCTTAAGTAAACCTTAGGCTATATTCTGTACGTTTACTTTACATTTACATTTCACATCTACAGTGTGGATGTTTTATATTCCAGACTGAACAGTTCACGGTGCTGTGGATTTTGTTTGCCTTGATTGTGCTGGGAAATTCTGCAGTGTTGATGGCGCTCCTGATGGGGAAAAGAAGAAAGTCACGCATGAATTTCTTCATCATGCATCTTGCGTTAGCTGGTGAGTTATTTAAAACCCTCTTCATTCAGGAAACATTAATTGTTTGTGAAGTTTTTGTTTATAAATCAGTACACCACTTTTTACTTCATTTATATTAATAAAATGAATAGTTTATTCGTCTGTCTGACTTGAGCGTTACACGATATCTACAAAACGCAGAGGTTTGAAATTTAAATATTAGTAATCAGTGTACAGGAACATTTACAACTTCAAGTCGGAATTTTAAAATTTGGATTTAACTTTTTTAATTAATTAAAAAATGGGTTGGAAGAAATAATATGAAGAGTTATATTTATTTTCTGTATGTTTAAAGAAAGGCGTTACTCGGGCTAACCACGCAATGAATTGTATAGCAGCTCCGGAAAACGCTGGGTACTTCTACTAGTTTTAAATAAATAGTTGTGGAGAAAAAATCTATAGTATTTATCATCGCCAGTTCAATCTTCGGTCCCGGCAAAGATTTATCTGACTACCAAACCCTTCTTTCACCTCTGACAAGACATCTTGTGAATGTGGGGAATGTCAGGCCTCCACCGTGGTTCGGATTCCACGTTAAACTGTAGGTCCTCCATTTCATCTCACAATCACCCTACCATAACACATTAGCGTAAGTGCGTATAACCCGAACGGGTAGTAAGACGTGGTGCTAATAATAATAATAGTAATAATATATTAATGTTATGTATTCTCATATGTATTGTACTCGTATGATGCTTCATTATGTTCTACTCGCAGCTTACTTTTTATTTCCTAAGTCTCGCTTCAGGGGCCTAGTTAGTTAACGCGCTAGTTTCATGTTGAGCTTGACTGCCGAGGACGGGTAGATCGATGTTCGAAACCCATTCGGGTGAACTGGGGGTGGTTTTCCCTAAATGGTTTTCCACTCTTCCTTCAAGCGAATGCGGGTTCATTTCCTTTAAATTCAACTTTTACAGTTCCTAATCCCCTAGCTTAATTATTACTTAAGCGTATAACCCGAACGGGTAGTAAGACATGGTGCTAAATAATAATAATAACATTTCTTAAGACATTAAAAGTTATTTCTTTGTTTGAGGTAAGCTGTCGATTCCCTGGTCCCCTTCTCACGTTCACCTTATACGTCAACACTAAACAAATCATTTCTTATCATAGGCATCAAATATATTTGTTCCATGCTATGACATTGTGTCTTTTACAAAATATGTAATATTCAATGGTGGGGAGGGTTTATCAACGATTCCATGAATGTTATGTATAGCAAAGCATCTGTGTCATTGGTCAAATGGGGACCGTATAGGAGAGAACATATTACAGGTACAGTTTTAACAAGCTAGTAACATTCCATGACATGCAGGGTTAGCCTGTCCATTAGGTGAGCTTAGTCGGTCGCCTAGAGTACAGAGGTTCTAGGGGTGCATTCAAACAAAGAGTATTATTCAAATTAAATAGGTTGATAATTAGTTCTAAATAAATAAATAACATCTAAATATTATAGCCAGTATGTTTATATTTTAGCACTGGATTCTATTACTAGTTCAGGTTATACATGTGTACTAATTATGCTATTGAGTTGGGTTTAAGGAGGTTATATTTGAAAAAAACCGTACCCGAATTTGCCTTGAGGGAGCATAGAAAACGATTTTAGAAAAACCACTCTCAGTGAATTCAGGATCCGCTTCTTGGACGCATAGTCTAAGGTGCTACTTTCGCAATAGAGTAGACTGTTGATGACGGATAGATTATGGTTCGATCCTAATCGGGTATATTGAGGATGTATTTTACTGAACGGTCTTCCAATCTCTCTCCACGTAAATAAAGTACACTTCCTCTAAATGCAACCTTCCTCATCCTTAAACCATTTACGTAATAGTACATAATCGTACAACCCGAATAGACTGTAAAACGCAGCGCTAATAAGCATACACCCGACCGGAATTTTAACACTGATCTCCCTGTCATTGGCAGTTTCATCGTAATAATAGAATTCAATGTGAATGAAATTTAATAAAAAATATGAACTCATAAAAGCCAAAAAGAACAATAGGTAAGATACAAGTAATGATATAATAAGTAGCAATCTCAGATTTGCTACTTTTAATAGAATTCAATGTAAATGAAATCTAATTAACATTAATAAAAGAAATTAATAAAAAATTGGAACTCATAAAAGCCAAAAATAACAATAGATAAGATATAAACAATGATATAATAAGTAACAAATCTGAGATTGCTACTTATTATATCATTGTTTATATCTTACCTATTGTTATTTTTGATTTTTAGATGTTCCAGTTTTTTATTAATTTTTTTTATCAATTTTCACTCACATTGAATTCTATTACTACGATTAAATAATGTTTCCTTATTAAATTTCATTATGTTTTTCAAAAATCGGTGGTTTGGTTTATTGCGAAAGTGACGACGCCTTAGACAGTTTTTTTAAGATTAATTAACATAATCTTTTTTTATGGTTGTATGAATTTCGGGATTGCTTTGTCGGCGAATCACTTTTATTAGAAGCTTCCGAAAATATTAAAAGAAAAGTAAGTGAGGAAGGGATAATATTTGTGCCCACATTGAATAATATGGCTGGAAGGGGGATTTCACAACTTATATTCAGCCTTTTTATTATTATTATTATTATTATTATTATTATTTGGAATTTCACGATTTTAACTGATTCTCTCAGGTTGAAAAACGTTCACAGAAAATATTTCACTGCGTGCTTTGATAAATTCTCTACTAACTAGATTTATTAGGTTTATGACAGAATTCGAAATCTCTTAAGCGTTCCAAACTCTCTTCTAACGTTGAATTTATTGTGATTCCCTTTGTGTTTTTAATGTTTTCAATAACTAAATTTCTTTTAAATTTGCCCTTGATCATGTAGGTTTTCATATGCTTTCTTGGGTCTTACTTTGTCCAAAATTATTTTCTCTCAACAACTCTTACAAGTTTATCCTTATAGGCCTTTGTATTCATAGCGCCAATTCTATATTTGTCGAATTCGACTTTAATCATACAAGAGAACCCAAACTCGGAGAGCTATTTAAGGAAATCTCTTATAACTAATTTATCCTCTAGAGGCTCTGCCTCGAATATTTAAATTTACATTATTCTGTTTTATTTGTTTCTTATTGTTATTGGTTTTTTCAAATACTTCTGCTTTTACTACTATCAAGCTAATTTTTAAATTTTTTTCATTTATCATTAATAATATGTCCTATTTTAATTAATTTTAACTGATTTAATTAATTATCAGTATGTATCATAAGTTAGGTATTATTGTTCATGCTTGCATGATACTTGTGTATGATCCATTGCTGGTCTGTCATAGGTCTCACAATAATAATGTAATAAATAATAAATGAAATTGAAAATAGAAATTATTACTCACTCATGGAGTGCGGCTTATTTAGATAGTACAGAATACAGCTGGGGCGCAAATTTTAGGACTAGTCAAGGATGCACAAAACCCTCGGGCTGGCTATGATGGTATGCTACTATATTAGGATTCTGATAGAAAGAACATTTTAGAAAATACAAACTCTTTTATCAGTAACCATAAGTAAATGAAAAAAATATATTTATTATTTATTAGTGTAATTTTTTTATATATGTTGACATTATCTATCAAAAGATACATATGAAGAGACTATCCCTTGATTTATTAACAAATTATGATTGTAGTTTTAGTAAAGTTAGAACAGATATGGTTCTTTCTCCCAGAATCCAACTATAGTTATAGTCTATATATATGGTGGTTTTTTAAATGGTAACTGAATATAAATTCAAAACTAGAATACTTTAGTTAAGTTTCATGTAAATCTTACCTTCCTAAGTCCTGCCCCATTATTGTAGCTATGAAGATAATCTGGACAGGATAGAAATATGTGTAGCACTCAGAATTATTGTTTTTAGCCTTGCTCAAGGAGACCTCCTTCCCACAATAACTTTTTTCCGTTAATCCTTCTTACACATTCAAGTAGAGCTCAGTAGGAATGAAGATGGCAGTAGAAATTAATTTGCGTGGCACATGTATACAACGTCTTCTTCGCGGTATTTAAACCATTATTTCATCTGCGACTGGCAGTTACATCTCAGCGAACAAGTCTCGGAGAAAACGAGGTCGGTAGCTTAGAAAGCAGCAGATTTTCTTGCCCAGTGTGAGATCTTATGGCATGCAGCTGCTCTTTATGATTAAAGGGGTGATAATACAGAACATGCAAGTTAAACTAAGAAAGATATGCTTCTTTGACGGTTTTCTCCTTTGGTTTGCCGTTTTGAAGATACCTAAACAGATTAACCAAATTATCAGTGACTTGTGTAAATAAATATATACATAATTTGTTATACTCTCATACATGCAAATTGTTATAATCTTGAAATAAAAAAGGTAAATCTTGAGATGTTAAAGAAAATATATTTTTTAAGTAACTTGGCTGCCAAAAAAGTTTTTCTTTTCAAAGTAGTTTGCACAATTTTGTAGGAACTATAAAGTTGAGCTGATTATCTTTTTTATAAATGTAGCGTTTAATAATATGTAAGAATAATGTTGGTGTATGATTAATAGGAAAGCAAAAAGATTAAAATTCATCGTAACGAAAATGGCAAATATATATTGATTAAATTTCTCTCAATTATATAGGTCAAAGTACAAAAATAATAATGCATAGGCCACATGTATTCGTCTTTCACCTGAAATGTAGCGAGCTCACCTTGCATGTTTACACTATGGCGTGGCTTATTAGTATAGTTCATCAAGGTAAAAGGCGTGTACGATAAAATAGACATTTAAACTTCTTAGATATAATATATTTATTGATTTAGCTTTCTAAACTGTAAACTGTAATCACACATATGCTCATTATGTGTTAATTTAAGTTTTAATCATAATATTATTATTGTAGTTTAAAAATATAGCTAAAGATGAAACACTAACCTAACGCTTGATTTATCTGATCATCAATAGAAATCAATCACGTATAGAAAGATATCCAACCGTATAGGGAATTATCTTGTGACTGCCCAGATTTTTAAATTCTAGGTTCTCTTTAATAAAGTGGGATTAATTTCCTACATTTATTGATGAATGGTAAATATTAGAAGGTAGCGTAAGCCTTTGTGTGTGGTTTTCTCCGTAAGCTCTTAATTAGCTTACTCTCCGAACCTCTACTCTATTGATTGGAATATTTAATCGGTAAGGCATTGAGTCTAATTGTTTTTCTCATTTGATCTCACCCTTTTCATTAAATTATTTTGAAAGGATGTGCTTTTCTTTTTACTAAATAAATCAATTTATGCCGCGTCCAATAAAGAGTATAACTAATGATTTAATTAATGTCGGGTCCTTATCGAGGTTGAAAACATCAAAGTTCTAGCAATGTTAAATTTTTTTCACTGCGTCTTACTTCCCATCAGAACTATCTGCATATTAACAAAGCTAGTGAGGAATTATTTTTATAGCAAAACTTTTTTTTGCCAATACAAATCTAATATTTCTCCAGTAGAAACACATATCTTAATTTTCTTCGTATGGTGATATAGACAGTTCTCGAATATCTGTCCTGAGAAACTTTTTAAATTAAGAGAAAATGTTGTTATTAAATTTCTTGACACATTTAAGAGCTTTTGATCAGTAGAAAATTAATCTATATGTTTATACTAGAGAAAAATTTGATTTATTTTGAGCAAAAATGTTTTTCTAAAAAAACTGCAGAAACAGTGAGCTTTTCTCCCAATCCCTACACTTCCAACTTAACGGTGTTGCTAACTTAATATGTTTAAAACAGGCACGATGTGCGGGTTGCATCTCTTTTTTACACTTTAATAATAATGGATTGAATATCTATGCTATTATATATGTTAATTACTGTTATAGCCACATCTAAATATCATGTTTTTTTTAAATTGAAAAAAGAAACCTTGATACGTGAATTGAACCTGAAACCTTTGGCTTAGTGCACAAATGCTCTAATCACTTAGCTATCTGGTAATCCACACGTCTATCACAAACTCTGCCTCAAAATATGAGTGGAGAATTATCCTGGACATGGGATTATTTCTGAATAGCTCAGTGGCCAGATCATAGGCTTTCTAAGTGAAAGGTCCCGGGTTCGAGTCTTGTGTCCAAGTGTAATTTTTCTATTTAAAGAATACTTTAAAAATATATAATTATTGTGTTTGGGCAAAGTTATTAGGACAGTCTATTACTATCCTGGATAGTACCAAATGACTTACATTCCCCTTATTTTTTATGGGTGTTTTCTTGGAACTTAACCTTTTGGATTAAAATAAGTGACTTGGCATACATTTAGAAGCAGTATAATCGATTTTTACCATAAATTTATTTAAGTCTCCTCAGGGAGGATTTTATCAAAGTATATTTTAAGATTATCACTGTCGAAAGGACAAAGTGATTAGAATAATGCCTTAGTACTCTAAATAAAGAAAATACTTCCTTTTTTTTTAAGGTTTCATGATCATAGTGTTCAGCCCAATGGATGTAGTAAATATATTTACTAATTGCTAACTTGGATAGCTTGTTGTATAAAATTATTTGTAGTATAAACTATGTGTATCCGTATATTATGATTATACTGGCAGTGAACCAACAATATGATTACGTTTAACAAGAACCGTCTCATATACAGGATGTACAAGAATCGGCGGAACAATCCCATAGCCTGTAAATTGTTCATGGTGTCGGTTCGAGATTTTTAATTTATCGCATAAGTTAAAGGAGCTCCTATCAGCATCTGATACATCCCAACCCGCCTTGCAAATAATATTTTGGCTTGCCTATTTGCTACCGTGTCCGGAGCCTGTTATTTATAATATATATTTACCATTTAACTTTAGCAGAGCTTAGGATATTATCATCAAGGACTTATTGTTTATTTAATAACTATATTTTTTTTTGCAAATTATAATAATAATTTTTATGATATTTGAAATATATTTATTTAAGTTATATACTCCAACACTTTGGATCAGATGGTAGCCTCTTTATCTTCTGAGCTAAAGGTTCAGGGTTAGATTCCCGACATAGCCCCAAAAAAAGCATAGGTTAAATGAAGTTTTCCCCTTTAAAAATGTTGAATTAGTAGCCATTTGGACCCGCCTCGGTGGCGTAGTTGGCTAACGCGCTTGTCGTGTTAAGCTCGACTGCTGAGGACGGGGAAATCGAGGTTCGAATCTCGGTCGGGTGAACTGGGGGTGTTTTTTCCTAAAATGGTTTTCCACTCTCCCTCCACGCAAATGCGGGTTCACTTCCTTTAATTCAACCTTCCCAATTCCTAATCCATTAGAGTAATTAGTACTTAAAGCGTATAACCCGAACGGGTAGTAAGATGCGGTGCTAAATATAATAATAATATATTAAATAGCCATTTGTTGTGTTTTCTCTAGACTTAAGTTAATATGCGCGTTATGCGCTTATATAATCATTCAGTTCGGTAAGTACACGTTAAATACCTCCAATAAAATAATGATACAAAAATATATATAAAATATGCTTAGACCAGCCACGCCTGTCAAAATAACAAAATACCTACACAAAGCAGCTTAACCAAATATATTACTATATTAAAATGTACCTTGTAGCATTTAAGAAATAATAAGACCTTTAAAATATGAGTGTGTTAATATTGTTTTAATGCAAATGATATTTATTGAATGGTTGAAAGTTAATTGACCATTATAATAAGAACTAGACAAAATTCTGACAAAAAATAAGTTGAAAAATATTTGCTGTTTGACAACTTTTAATTAAACTGAAATATGAAGTTTGGAATAAGAATTATTTAAAATACAATTACAAAGTTGAAATTTTAAAAATGAACGTTGTAAGATGACATTAAAGTTTGACTGGTGGTTAGAAATAGAAAATATAGGAATATAATGCATGCAAAGATGTTGGAATAAGTACTATATTAAGAATTATAAAATAAAAATATTACCCCATTGGTACGCTTTGGTTGCTAAAACTTATCACTGAGGAATGTCAAGAACAATATTTACAATATTTGATTAAAAGAACATGTAAGTTATAAAGTCATGAATCAATTAATAACCACAAAAGAAAGAAAATGAACAAAGAACAATCTAATAATAAAACTTTTTTTTTATTAATTACGGTGAAATAGCAAAAAAGGAAAGACTAGAAAATCATGAATCAATAATTGTTATTAAGAATATGTTTTCACAAATACTGTCATTAAAATGGTGGAGTTTAAAGTCTTATATTTAAAATTAATCCCATGCTCCTTGAAGATAAACACTGGTAAAAATAAGCAAATGAATTATTAACTCAACATGTTTCAGTATATTAATGCCATCTTCAGGACTCTAAAAGACAAAAATTCTAACTTTTAGATTGTAAAAAATATAGCATTAAAATCATCAAGTGGTGGTAATAAACAAGATATAGCTAATAAATAATCGAACGTAAAATTGTACTCATATAAAAGGAGCTATATTTATAACTTTAATGTCAGTCATTGACAGAATTTGGAATGTAAAATGGCAATCCTACTTTGTCTAATGGAAAGTTCATAAATCTATATATATAAATCTATATATATATATTGGGGACCTGGCGGTCTAGGGGTAAGGTGTCAGACTTCTATGCTGGCGTCCGGGGTTCAATCCTCGGTCCCGGCAAAGATTTATCTGATTACCAAACCTTTCCGTCACCTCTGACAAGACATCTTGTGAATGTGAGGAATGCCAGGTCTCCACCGTGGTTCGGATTCCACGTTAAACTGTAGGTCCTCCATTTAATCTCACAATCACCCTAACATTACACATTAGCGTAAGTGCGTATAACCCGAACGGGTAGTAAGACGCGGTGCTTATAATAATAATAATAATAATATATATATTATTATTATTAAGTACTAACTCTAGTCAAAGTTTTTATACCATAATTATTCTTGTCTCTGACAAGGAATATGTCTAGGTTCATATCTCGGACAGGTATTTTCACATGGGTTATGTAAATGACTTAACTTAAATGATAGGGAGGGTAGTTTTTATGAACGCCATCTTGCTAAACATCCAGGCTATCATAATATTTACACTGAACCATAAATAAGGTAGAATTTAGAAGAAATTCATTACCATTTGCGCGGAAAAATAGTGAAAAAATACTTAGTAAAAATATTCAGTTCACACCAATCAAACCGGGATTAGAACCCTGATCTCTCCATTGTAGAAAAACAAATCAGATGAGACTGCCCCCTTTGTCCACGTGCTCGTTGGTCCTGTAAGGAGGGTAGTGTAGAAGAGGTTCACCCAAACTAGCAGGGAAAGAATATTAGTGAACCATAATGATGAATCAAAAAATGTGGAACAACCACCGATACTTGCATCGGGGTCTAGTGGTCTAAAGTGTCACTATTATGTTGTATTATATTTCCGGTTATTGTAATATTGGGGCTTGAGTACCGTTTTGGTGTTCTGTGGGTGGCTCTTCCTGAGTGTTTTCCCACCTCACCTTTGTGAAAAGGCGGGTACACTTCCTCTAAATATCTAATACTAAGACACACTATGGGGGAGGTAATCCTAACATAAATGCACCTGACCGTTATTCTAATCCTGACCTCCAATTAAATGGCGACCTTGTGCGATGCAATTATAAACATCGTATACCTCGTGACCAGTAGTGAAACTTTAAAAAAAACTAATACCGCTCTTACGTTAACTAAATTATTTCTATACCTCTTAATCTTTCTTTTTAATCCCTGACGTATATTCATGACTTTATTAAAACAACCACCTTTAGGGTACAAACAACTTTAATAGATACGTTCGTTATTTATTTTATGAATATTATATATTCATGGTAGGGAAAAGATTACATTATAGACAAAGACGAGTTATGGAGTCAATTCAAGATTGCCGGACCACGTACTGTACTGCACAATGTGGATGATAATTATAGGGAAGAGTACAGTCTGTTTCTTAAAGAACTATCCCTAGATAACAAAATAAGGAACAAGTTATATAAGTGCGAGAGAAGACCTTATGTATGCACACTATTTTACTTATTTGAATTGTACAATTTTAGTACACCACTACCGGGATATCTGAGTAGGTATATTAATGTGATGAAGATCAGAAATTGACCCACATTTTTGTAGGGGAAGAGAGAAAAACACACCTAAATTACACTCAACTGGTATGTGAACCAAAACTCCCCGTTGGCGGTAAATTAGACCAGGCCTTAGTAACGTGCCCATGGATTCAGTGATTTTTACAATTTAATCAAACTTAAGACATTTTCCTCGTTATTTGGGCGCGTTTCATTCAGTGGGTTACATTTTCACATCTCTTTTTATTAAAAAATAATTTTAAACTTAATTTAAAAAAATCGGCAATGTACACTAGTATGATAAAATACTATTTATAATATGGCATTGAAAGTTATCATCAAGGTTTTTAAAATAATAATACATTAACAATATTATTATTATTAATATTTTATTTATCGCTACACCTCAAATAAGTGTACCGAACATTAAAATTAAAGAATGGGTACGTCAAAGAATGTTTCAAACAAATATGTAGATATTTTAAATAGAAAATCTGTTATGTGTATTTTTGTTTAATATTCTACTGTCATGCCTGGATATAATAACTTTAGGTACTTCCTTCGGGATTGTAATATGGAATCAACAGATTCGGTGGATGCATGGTCTAAGTTGCCACTCTCACATTAGACTAAACTGCTGATAACGAGGAGATTGTGGTTCGATCCCAGTCTGGTGTACTGAAACTAGTTTTCCTAAATGGTTTACCACTCTCTCTCTACACAAGTACAGGTACACTTCCTATAAATTCAACCTTCCTCACCCATAGCTCAATAGCATAATTAGTACATTAATGGTACCGTAACGGTTAGTAAAATGCGGCGCTAAAGAATTATATTAATGAATTAATATATAATTTTATATTAATCTTTTTTTTAAGTACATGCTTTGTCAACATTCCTTATTTTATTTTAAGTAACAGATGATATCAAGAAATTTTGAAAATGAACCTCTGGCATCTAAATGACCACTTTAAATCTAGTAAAAACAACACCGTATTTTTAAAGATATGTCCAGGTTGAATAAAAAATATTTTTGTCAACTTGTATTCCAATTTTAAGAGGAAAACACAAACATGACTTCAGTCCAATAATTTTAAAAGAAAAAGCATTTTAGAAAATACTAACAGATTTTTCGCAGCCTACATTAATAATATATTATTATTATTATTATTTTGCAGGTATTGGTAATATTTATCAAAAGTGACATCTGAAGATCACTTGACCAAATCCTGAATAAAGGAAACTAGATTTTGTATCGCTTTTAGCTTCCAAATAGGGCTTTATGAAATATTTACTTAGTTTTGTATCTTAAAAGAGTTTAGACCCGTGTATAAAAACAAGTATTTAGGGTCTTCAACTTAATGATTTGCTAATCTCCATATTCGTTAAAATGACATGTTCAATGAACCTTCTTTATCTGTTAGCTGTATTATTCTTTCAAAATATTTTATTTTTGTACATCCGTCCAGGCTATTGATATATGTACATTAATGAATTAGAGATGAGAAAGATATAATATATAGAAAGAATACTTGCATTTGCGTGGAGGGGGAGTGGGTAACAATCGAAGAAAAATTGCAGTATTGGGACTGGAACCTTCCCATCCCCAGTAAACCAGACTAGATGAGCTTTACATTTAGTTTACGTGTCAACAGATGCTGGTTATATAATAGTTGATTTGGAAGAATAATTAAGGAGAAAGCTAGGTAAAATGGTTTTGAGGCAAGTTATCTTGAAATAAAAAGCTCAGCAACTGTAGTGAAACAAGACTCATTTCGTATATATTTTTCTTAACTTTATAATAAGGTTGAATCTAAAAATTGACCTTTTAAAAGAAGCTAATGAGATTCATTTAAATAAAATATCAATAATATAACTCAAGAAGTTTGAGTATTTGACCTTATTTTTTGCGATGATATTACATTTCCCGTTTTTATTTTTAAAAGCAACGGATTTGTCCTATCCAATTATTGAATTTCTAGGCGTCAGGGTAGTGTGTTAAGTATAGTAGGATTTTGATAGAAAGGGCCGCCTCAGACAGTTACGTCAAAATATGTTATCTTTATTCGTAATGTTGGATAACTAGTACCAATATCTATAAACTAGCATTAATTATATATTAAAATGTTATTAATATTGAATTAAAAATATTTGTTTGTATTATACCCCCAGAATTCTACTATACCAAGCATACTGTTTTTGGTGCCTTTAGTTTTTAAGTATTATGCTTATATATGATATATGATATTATGTTTTGAACGTTGTTACTCACTGAAAATAGTATGATGATACTCATTTTAGGTCAAAATCTTTATGAAACCATGTATTCTTATAGTAAATGTTCTTAAATCACATTTCTCTACTAATTCTGTAACGTGAGGTTCAACCAAATATTTTTGCTGAAAAAATAACTTCATAAATTTTAAAAACGCCCATGCACATACAGTTTTATTTAATACATCACAATGATTGGCTTTGGGCTACGATTGTAAAGCTGATCGTAACAATGGCTTTCTTTCTCTGTAGATATGATGTGAGATATGCATAAAGGAAATTTAAAATATTATACTTCGCTGTCAGACGTTTTATTTAAAGGGTTGTATAAAATAGGGATGGCTAAACATTTGTGAATATCTGTGTACAAGGAGAAGAATCATAACTATATGTACGCCTATAATTAAAAATTTAGTTAATAACCAGAGGAGACAGACGCCTAGATACACGTGACCACCGTTGCGTGAAATTGACTTAATTAATTTTTTGAGCGGCGGTAGAGTTGTAAGCCATCTCGGTAAAAACCATGCTCAATACACTCTACCGGGATTCGAACCCATCTCTCAGTCGTCGGCAATCCAGTATCTTGCGTGATTGGAGATCTATACCAAGTGATCACCGAATCGGGTTTCCTCTAAAGGTTTATCGTAGAGTGTTGCTTAACCTTAACGGTAGGTGCGCGGGAAAAGGCGTCAGTCTCATCTAGCCTGGTCTACCGGTGACGGGAAGGTTTGGGTTTGAATCTTAGCCAGGTGTCCTAAGGAGTAATTTTTACTGAACACTTTATTACTCTTTTTACATTTAAATGCGTGTACTCTATAGATTTGCAAAAATCCATTTTACGCTCCAATTCCAGTCACGTTTCTTTTCATTTGGGTCATTTAGGTCCTAATGGTCAACCAAAATGTGTGGACTTTTGAAATCAATCTTAAAAATTCCCAACTTTAAGCTTTGCTTCTAAGTGTACATATTTAAATGGAAATAGGGTGACCTGATGGTCTAGTGGTAAGGTTCCTGACTTCTGTGCTGAGGGTTCAGGGTTCAATCCTCAGTCTCGGCACAGATTTATTTGATTGCCAAACCCTTCCTTCACCCCTGACAAGACGTGTATTAATCACAACTTGTGAATGTGAAGAATACCAGGCCTCCACCGTGGTTCAGATTCTACGTTAAACTGTAGTTCCTCCATTTCAACTTACAACCACCATACCTATACACATTAACGTAAGTTCGTATGACCCGAACGGGTAGTAAGACGCGGTTCTAATAGTAATTATAATAATAATAATAATAATATTAAAGGGCTATAAAAATGGTTTATAGTTCATTCCAGTAAACACTAAACTCGAGTATTGTTTAAAGTCTTAGTCAATCTTTAACCTAAGTACAACATCATATTGTCAATATGTCAGCTACCTAGGCATTCCCTTTAATCAATTTTAATGGAGAGGTGGACTATCTCCCGGTCTAGAACTTTGAAGGTAATGATAGTGGATGTGTTGCCAGTTGAGGTTAGCTCGTTACCGCTCTTAATATAAATGGACGCGTCGTCGGCTTCCTCTCATCCAATCAGCGGGTCACTCAGTTCACGGCATTATTTTTTTAAAACCCGATATCTTAGTTCAGTTGAGAGCACGTCTGGTATACTGGGATATGACATGGTAGCTTCAAGCAAGGTATACCTGGGGGGTATCTGGATAAGTCGAGAAATGTTTTGGAACCAAGAAAACAGGGCAATTAATTAAAAATAAGGGAATTAAAAAACATGGTTAAACAAAACTAATTCATTTGATCCCTAAATACTAAAACCAAACTCTGTGTGTGTGTGTGTATATATATATATATATATATATATATATATATATATATATATATATATA
>CABEEJ010001835.1:32638-133911 GCA_901482245.1 Timema douglasi
ATATATAGGGTGTTTTTGTGAAAAAAGGTCAAGCTTTTAGGGATACTGGAAGAGGACAAAAGAAGCAAAATGAGATAGGGAATGGTGGTCCAGAAATGATTCAGTCAAAAGGTTTTTACCTATAACATTTGACTGAAGAATTTCTGGGCCACTATTCCCTATCTCATCTTGCTTCTGTTGTCCCCCTACATTATCTCTCAAAGTTTGACTTATCACCACGAAAACACCCTATATATATATATATATATATATATATAATACTATTAATTACTATTATTTATATCATATTATTATTACTACTACTTATATGTATACTTACATGTAAGGTGGATATGATATAAACATATAAATTAATTAATACAATACCTCTCTTACAATGAAAAGAAAAACACAGTTTACAATTTACATTTCCGCCATTGGACAAAGAGGTACTGGCTGCCTCTTGAAGAAAGTCCATCATTACCGCCCAATCCCCCTACCTAAGTTTCATTCCATAGAAACTCGAAAAGAGGTTTATCTTAAAGATAAATATTAAATATATATTATAGATATTAATAAATAGATATATAATATTTCTCTGTCTCTTTTCGAGTTCCTATATAATGTAAATTTGGTCGGGGGATTGGGCGGTAATGATGGACTTTCTTCAAGAGGCATCGATTAGCTCTTTGTTTTATGGCAGGATTGCAAAGTGTGAACTGTGTTCTTCTTTTCATTTATGAGACATATTGTGTTCGTTACTTTCCTGTACCTTCGTTCAAATATAATACTTAAACCAAAGTGAGAGATTTAGTTTTTTGCACATTAACGAAACGTATGGCTTATAATTTGTACTCTATCTAAAATCCATCTAACGAAGGAGTGTTTACAACTGGCAGATAGCAGAAGATTTTTATTGCAAAAATGGGTCAAAAGTCGCTATTTTTTGCCTATGTAGATAATAATTATGTACTTAGAAAAACTATATATTATCAATAAAAAGTGTTAAACTCTAAGGATAAGTTTATAATCGTATAAAATAATATTTAATGAACAAAAAATATGTTTTTCGTTTTATGGTTTTGGATAAAAAAGATACTATAGTACATAATGTAATAAATTAAAAAGTATTATATTTAAACTTGGATCTTCTTATAAGTGTCAACCAAAATATTTTTTTATTATCCATGAATTCGAGATAGTCATACGAAATATTGATTTAAAAAAAAAAGTTTGGATTTTGTAAACACATGCGTATCAACACAACAAAATATAGCTCGTATGATGTAAAAATAGTCCTTGTTTCATCTGGTCTAGACTGGTTTGTCATCTTAATTTATTAAGAGAAGGCAGCCTCTTGGAACATCTAGTTTTTAAACCATTTTTAATTGAAATACAGATGCCACTTCTACAAAAATTAAACATCCAAACGATTATTTTCATAAGTTAGTATTTCATCATTGTAAAAATGCTTGAAAGAAAGAAATAGTTAAAAACCAATTATTTATTTTGAAATTTTGACTGCAAAAAGTGACAGTAACCCAACACCTTGTCTTGTAGATCATATGGTTTGTCGAATGGATACATAAGAGTATACTTAGTAACCTTTGATATCCGTCACCTGCACTCCTACCGTGGATGAGGTGTATGAGTTATGATTGTACAGTGCTAGTTTTTTTTATCACACTCTATGATGTACCACAAATAATATTTAAATCATTTAATACTGTAAAAGGAACTTAATATGATTATGTGTAATAGCTGCTATTTTTTTAATATGAAATATATCAAAATAAAAATATGAAAAACCGTTACTCATTGTAAAATTCTGGAAAAATTAAAGTGGGTAAATAGTGAGCAACAAAAAAAGAAAAAGTCATGAGATTCTATAATATTAGTTTTTTAGCTACCCTGTGAGGGTATATGATCCCTGGGTAAATATTTATAAAGTAGATTTTGATTTCTTTTTATCTTTATCTAGTTGTAAAGTTAATTTTATTCCGCTAATTCATACCATGTTTCAAATATCAAAGGTCTAAAATTATTATATCTAGATCTATCTACTATGTAAGTTTTCGGTTAAACAAAGATAGGGTTAAAGTATTAATATGATTTTTATTAATACGATTAACACCACGGTCCATGTTTCGGTGACCGCATGGTCTAAGGCGTCACTCTCGTGTTAGACTAGACTGCCGATAACTGGGAGATCGAAGTTCAAATCCTGGTCGGGTCTACTGAGGATGGTTTTCCAAAATTATTTTCCACTCCAGCTCCAGGAAAATGCGGGTACATTTTCTCTAAGCCCAGCCTTCCTCATCCATAACTCATTAGCGCCATGAGTAAATATGTGTATAGCCTGAACAGGCGATGAGAATAAAGGAAGAGTAATTGCAGCTGAAATCAAAGTTGAAAGGTTTTTTCGCCTCGTTTCCCACTACCCTCCTGGGCTTTATTGTAGTGGGGTAAGAATGAGGGGAGAATAGTGCAGAGTGATTGTACTCACACTTGTGGGAATGTAGGTTTGTAAACCATTTCATAATAGCCACCCTCAGTACACTTGGAGGCCGGGATTCAAACCTCAACCGCTACCCGCAATCTAGTCTATTGCAAACTTTACGTATTGAACCAGTGAATTTAAACATTTAAAAAAAAAACAGCACACTGAGTAAGAACTATAATCTTAAAGGCACACCGTTAGTTTTTGTAATGAGAGATTTTTTCATACAAAAAAAGCGTATTAAGATTGTGTTTCAATGTTCAATAGTTAAAATTATCTTCTTTTTTTTTTAAATTGCGTTGTTTATGAATTTCAAAAGATTTAATTTTATTTCTCAACTTTATCCTCGATTCGTGTTTTACTTTCCACCAAACGTCAGTGGAACGAACACCTGCTGATTATTTGTGTCACATCGGTGTGCTATGGTATACCAGTTAAAAGACTCTGTGGGTTTGGGGGGGGGGTGGGGGGTTTACTGTCTTCAGGGTGCAAATTATGGAAGGAATATGAATTGCAATTGTGTTTGTAATGTTAAACAATACCTAAATACATATTTTAGTAAAAATCGTTTGAATAAATTTTGAGAGAATCGATGTTATCTCTTTTTTACTTTCAGTAAATTACCCTTAATTTAGGGTTGTATATCTAACTCTAAAAACCCTTAAGAGGACCTTATGAAATCCCTAGATATCAAGTTTTTCCAGATTGACAAAATGGTTACGGTTCTAGTCCGAGATACAGACAAACAGACAGACAGACGACATCACAAAAAAACAACACGCTTTTTCGATCTCAAGACGTTATGAAATGCCAACATTTATTAAAATCTCGAGTTCAAGTTCAATTTATCTTTACGATCACAATACTTCTCTTTTCGAGTGATCGAGATCAAAAAAATGGTGTCCTTATAAATAAAACTAGTAATTCTTATATGCGGGCACACTCTGACTATTCAAAAAGTTTTCTAAGTAAAACATTTTTATGTTTTATGTTAACTAAACAGGTTTTTACTTGATACCTTTTCCTACTTTCAAAGCATATTTGTGAATACTTCAGAGCTGAAAATTTCACTTGTATTGAAAACCATTTTTAATAATCTATTCCTTTTTTTATTTATTTATTTATTTAATCCTAAAATATAAATTCTACATACTTACTCCAGTGTCCATTCAAGGTAGTTTAATTTCAACCAATATAAAGAAATACACAATTCCATCTCAAATAAAAACCACAAGCAAAAACAGTTAAACACTTTATAATCTTATTCCAAATTTAGATACAGGGATACTTGCGTGATATACTGAAGGGAGGCGCATGCGCATAACGCATACACAAATGTTTTTACATAAAATAAGTGACAATGTTTCAGCGTTGAGCATGACAAAATCTATTATTGTATTATACTTTAAAGGTTTATTATGTTCACATAACATGACATATGCAACGAAACCTTAAGAATATATTGTAAAAAAGGGACGAATAACCAACAACTTTTTGCTCCATACTGTTTTGATGAACAGGTGAGAAGATAGCCTCATACTTTTGCAAATAAGATTCACTCAAGTTTGTATTTTTATTTATTTTATAACAGATATTTAGCTTGCAATTTTTTATACACAAACTAAGTTGTTTTTTCCATTCGTTTGGGTACCTTGCATTTAATTACATTAATTCTGTAAGGATAATAAAGGTAGAATGCATAAGAAGTGTATAAACATTTTCATACGGAGAGAGTGTGAAACCACAAAGGGTAAAAAAATCATCCTAAGTAAACTAGACAATTGGCCTTTTGTCCATACACCTACCGATGTAGATCATAGTAAGTTTTTTTTAACAACACGTTTTACTACCTTTACTATGTACTAAATACGCTAATGGTTTTAGGGATAAGGAAGGCTATATTTAAAGGAAGTGTAACCTAATTTGCGTGGAGGGAGGGTGGAAATTAATTTCGGAAAAAACTCATCACACCTGACCGAGAATAATTCGAGCCCCGATCTCTCCATCATTGGCTGTCTAGTCCAATACGATAACAGCGTGTTAGACCATTTGGCCATCAAAGCAGGTCAAAATACCTTAACCCGAAGATAGAACGTTTATCCAACAAATCCTAAAGCCAGGGATTTGAATGATTAAAATGAATAAAATCATATTCAAATATATTTTAAAAAACTAGTTATAAAGGATCACCCTAAATGTAAGTAAGGTTAGCTGGCTATGTGGTAATTTACCCTATTCATTCAAGCACGGGCTGTACAGTAATAAAAGTCGAGATAAATATAGGTTTATCCATCACGATGAGCGTCCAATTTTAGCCTAAATATTCTCTTGGATACCCCTGGGCACCGAGAACTAGATAATTGGCTGCGCGCGCTTCATTGTTCCTAAATATCTTAATTAATTGCGGGACCATATTGTCCCGCTATCGCAACCACTTCATCGCACACGTCCTAACTCTAATATGTGGGGAAGGGGGGTATGAGGAGGTGGGGGAGGCTAAGTGGCAGAAGGACTTTGTGTAGCGAGAGATGGATGAGTCCAATAAAAACAATTGCTGTCACAGATTTTCATTGGGTTATTTATTATCTGAGAAATGACGAGTGAATTGTTCTGGGACCAAAGAGATGTATTTGTTAATACGGTGGCCTATCTAGGGTGTTGGTGTCGAAAGAAAAAGTATCGATACTGTACTAATTTAAAGTATCGGAAGAAAATACTGATACCGTACTAGTATCGAAATAAAAGTATCGATAACAGTAAGTATCGGTATCGAAAGTTTATTCTGGAAAATGTTTGTTTTTATCAAGTAATAATTTCAATTTTTGTAGAGTAGTAAGAATTATTGTAGTTTCATACTTATTTAAACACCAAAAAGTATAATAATTTAACCATATTATACTGTATCAAGGTCTATCGCTTCTATGTTATGTGTTGGAACTTGAAAGGTATAATATAATTATTATTATTATATAATAGGTATTATAAAAGGTTTATCCTTACCACCCTTCAAAATTTCTATGAAAATGTATCTTATGGAAAGTTATTTAATAGCTAAATATGATTATTAACATATTTTTTCAATCTATTTTATAACTTTCTTTACCTATAGTAAATATTTAATCCAAGCATGAGGGATCATAGAAAACAAGTTGTTTCTTTCGATACCGATCCGATGCCGGAGTGAGTACTAACATCCGTAAGACTAACGGAAAAAAGTACCGAGTAAAATAAATACTAGTATCGAATCCAAATATCGATATTAGTAAAGTATCGATTCTTTTTTCACATCCTTAGGCCTATCCTGAGCGTGTATTAGAAATGCCAAGATGCACGCACTAATAAAATAGGATATATTTTAATTATTATGATGTAAAAATAATTAGTTACTATAATTTTATTAATTTCGAATCCGCATAATAGGGCACGTGGACTTAAGTCAAACTCGTTCAACCTTGTTTGATGGATATGTCGAGGTTCAAACTATGGTTGAAAATACTGAGGATAGTATTTCCTAAATTATTTGCCTACTCTTCTTTCGCGCAAACAAGGACACATCTACTGTAAACTATCTATTCCAAATATCTACCTCGTATCCCTAAATAAAAGGCATATAGCATGGACAGATAACTAGACGCGGTGAAAAAAAAAAATCAAATTATGATAATATTTTGGAAGCTCATGAAGATTGAATGAATAATATATTTGTATTTCAGAGTAGATGAATTGTACATTTACTATCGACCACAATTAAAATAAGCACAATTTATGTTAACTAATTTTATTAATATCTTTTATAATATTCATATACCAATTCAAATACAAAATGAATATTTAATCTACATTTTAATTATGGTTACTATCAATACAATATAATAAAATTTTGGAAAAACACAGCCACCAGAATGTATGGTAGTTAGCGAAAAGAAACCAAACAAATTTAGAAAGATACACTTTCGACCCTTGTCGGAATTATATCATGGAGTCTTTAAATCGATAGATACGCTTTCTATTGGCTGGGTTAGGTCGCACGATTTATAAATTTGTTTGTATTATTGTGGTCCAAATTTGGCCTTAAATATTGAAATAAATTCAGAATTTGTGCATAAAGTGGTGCTGAAAACTTCACATACCTTAATTTCTTAACTCATACAGATTTATTTACTACTTCTCTAAAGTGTTGTTTTGTATAGCAATTTTTTTCCCATCGTCGCCCTTAAATCAATCTTTTGACCTCGTGATAGTATTGAACCCAGGACACGTTGATGGGGGGAGAGAGAAAGTGAAATAAAAGCTTGCATAGTGAAGACATAACACTCGAATCAAAAGCGACATCATATTATTGAATGATACAGCGGATGATTCATGATCTAAAACGAGAGAGAAAGATTATATGGTCCATGAATCCTGAGTCGATCCATCACCCTTCACCTAGGAGAAGTAAAATTTTCTCCCGATAGCGGCGATGAAAACTTTTCCTACTTCTGACGAAGTAAAAAACCTCCCCTCTTCTTTCATCCCCAACCATACCCCTTCCTAACCGTGCCAGACGACTCAGTGTCGGCGAACTGCCAAAACAATATATGATTACATTCGCGTTTGCAAAGCGAGTAATACTTCTTTCTTCTTTTTTTTTTGGCAGAGTTGCTACATATTATCATGTTCGCACTCATTATTTAAAGTTGAATAAACTGATGATGGATGGTATTGGAAAGAAAACGTCTGGTTTGCCAAGGATTTGGAACCAAATCAATTAGATCGAACCCGCACCGATGGGCATCACGATAAATCACATGCAGTAAACCATTCCCGTTTCACCCATCATTCATTCGAATCCTGACCTCCCCATCCGCGGTGATCTTGTGTGAGTCTAACGCTTTAAATATAGTGTCCACAATTGCGTTGTACACCCTCAGAGGCGCTTCTAAAAGATGTATGTAATTTAAAGAAAATTAACATTTATGAAAATTTGAAGTTATATCAAAAGAGTTGATTTGAAACTGTGCAAATGTTTGAGTATCAATTGCAAGTCCTTTAAATTTTCGAAAATAGGGGAAAAAAAGACTATGACACTAGCTAAGGTAAAGAGATTTGAGTTTTATATGAATATATAAAAATTACGGCCGGAAAGGTATTTAAATCCTGGCCTTTATTCTTAACGCGTTGGCCCTTCTATTATATCCCTGCCTGGGTCTCAATTTTCTATTACAAAAATAATATATGACACTGTCATCTGATTTAATATTCTTCAAAAAGAGACAGAAGTACCTTATATTTTAACTTTAACCTTTGATCCAAAAGAAGTCAACAAACGACTGTTTGTAATTGATCGCAAAGTGACCCCTCCCCCTTCCCCCCTCCACATTATTCCTCGAAGAAGCTGCTTGCTTAGTCATGGTCCCAAGTTGTCTTGCTAGTAGTGTCCGATGCGTTCTGAGAGATATTTTTTTCCGTTCAAGTGAATGCCCGCTGCATCATTGCTCCCCAGGCGGCTTTATTGTGGCAGGCTCCATCGTCTCCAGTCGATACATTACGTTGACTGGAGCGAAACCTCGGAGGAAGAAGGGTCTAACTGGCACCGGCATGGCGAGAGAGTGGTCAGTTTGGTCCATTCCCTGGTTTATGGAGGGATAGGGGCTCGAATCTTGACTGGTATTTATAATGTTTTTCCACCCTCCCTTAACGCAAATTTGGATACATTTCCTCATCTTTAGCCGTTATCTAAATATGTGGATAGACTGTACGGGTAGTAAGACGTGGTGCACACACATCTTTAACAAACCTAACCGAATAAAATTAAATCTAGATTTATTGTTATTTTTACACCCCTCAAACAAACAAATATTATTTTAAAGACATCAAAAAGTCCGTTATTTTAGTTCACACTTGGACTGGTAATTGTCAATATACCCGACCCCTATCACCCTACCCTCCGTGGTAAAGTGAACTATGACTCAAGTCTCACAGGCTATAGACATGACTACCAGTATTGGTGTAGGTCAAGATTTTGGTATCACTTTATTTTAAAAAGGACATTACCTACCGGTGACGTCACGGCAAGACAATATAGAATGTTCCATGTTAGTGAGTTCGCGTTCTACTCGGTAAGTTTTAAGGTCGCAATGTAGAGGACACGTTTAAAGGTCAGTATTTTTGCAGGTTTTATACTATAATATTTTATTGAACAAAATAAATAAAATTTATTTCAGTAGAAAACATAGTTTTATTTTATTCACATAGTGATATCAACACTTGTATATCTGTCACGAGCATAGATGACACACTTTTAAATGAAGAGAAAAAAATGTAATTAAATATCAGGACAACTTTGACAGATATTCAATAACTGTTGATGTCAATATGTGAATAAAATTCAATTCTACATTTCTACTAAAGAAACATTTTATTTATTTTGACCAAGAAAATTTTATTTAAAAACTGCAAAAACATTGACTTTTTCTTCAATAACTTCCTACCCTAAACTAAAGATATAATTTTGAAGATTTTTTTTTTCATAACTCTAAAGATAGTCTTAAATTGTCACCAAATTACTTTTTTCAGATTTGAAATGTTTTTTGAGAAAAGTATTTTTTCAAATCATCTATAACTTCTTAATATATTTCGTTTGTTAACTTACAACTCCAGTAGGAATCTTCATGCCAAGATAAAGTTTTAAAAAGTCCGTGGAAGCATATGTTTATATAGAATATGAAACAAGGAAAAAGTCAATTGAAAATTCAAGTCTATACTGTTGAGACGCAAATAACAGAGTGAGTGTGTTTGCTCATCATTGAAAGAGGGGAAGTGTTATCAGCACATAAACCAGAGGCCTCGTTAGGTCAAATATTCACTTTCTTCTATTTCCTTCTATTTCGTACAAGAACGTCTAGATATGATAGTACTTAACGTGCTAAGGTGTATCAAGTTTTGGGTTAGCTTAGTAGTCAGACTGAGTACGCCTGAGGTTGGGGTCTCTGTACTAAATACTTGCTTTGCTCGTTGGGGGCTCCACCCTCAAACCCCCAGTGAGTTTTACTTGCAAGTGGATGTAAACTAATGTAATTCCAGAGCCGTTTTTGATAGGTCTTTCTGTTTAGCCACAAGATACCTCTAAAGACCGACTTTAAAGTTTCTCCGCCATTTTACATTTTTTGCGGAGGTTATGAATTAAATTTTTTTAACTTTTTTGAATATTCCCATCGGTTACAGGCTAGAAGCTATAAGTTTGCCAAATTTAAAGTTTCTAGTTCATCTGGAAGTGGGTAAACATTAATATCATTGAGTGAGTCAGCCATGTGACTTTATAGTATTATAATAAGATGACACTTATTTAAACTTGAATGGAATGGGGCAGTTTCGCATATGAAACCGACCTATTCCAATTTGGTATATATAAGTGTATTGTATTTAGTAGCACCGCGCTTGGGGCGTACTAAGTCTTACCATTAAACTAGCCCTATGATGCAACTCACTTCGCAAAATAGTTTCGAATTCATAAATTAGGCGTCCACCTCGGTAGCTACATAGTCTAACGCAATACTCTAGTAGTAGACTAGACCACTGACGACGGGGATATCGAGGTTCAAATAGTTGTCGTATGTACGGAGGATGGTTTTCAAATAGGCGTTTTCTACTCTCCCTTCTCGCAAATTCTTGTACGTTAGGCCTAAATATAGCTTTTCTAATCCCTAAAACCAATAGCATTATTAGTACGTAAGTGTATAATCCAAACAGGTTGTAGGTCGCGCTACTAAAACAATAAATACGTAATTAAATTACACATTATTATACATACCATAGATAATGACGAATAAAATTAGTTATACGTTGCCGCCAATACTGGATAATATAGTTTGAGTTAACAAAACTGTTGAGTTACATTCACATTGAATTAAACATAACTAGCTGACCTTCTAGTATTTTGATGTTACTACACTGTATGTTACAAATTGTTCCATCAGGGAGTTAGAAATGAGTTTCACTCTAATTTGTTAAGGAGAGAGAGAATCGTACAAATGTTGTCGAACTAAGTACCATTGATGGCTGAACATTGACTGAAGTTTCAGAACTAAACCTCTAGAAAACTGTGATTTCTTCGCTATTTTGAGTTTTTTTTTAGTTGGTTAACTAGAAAACGATACGTTCCCTTAGTCTGTGGAGTGCCCTAATAAAGTTTGTTTTATGTTTTCGATAATGTTTTATCCATTTTAAAGACAAAGCTTCATTACAAACATTCCTTAAGTATTCTTCTAAATTTGTACACATTAACTAAACAATTCCCGTTAATATATATATATATTGTAAATCAAGTTCAAAACATTTAAGATAGAAGTTTTAAGAATAAAAATTGAATGCACCTTTATTAGATTTCATAATGAATACATTAAGGTAAGTTTTAAGTGTATTTTGTTGTTTTCAACTTGTCTAATAACACATTCCTGACCATATGCATTTATTTACTACGCTAATTAAATAGGGATGTGACTAAACGGTAAAATATTAAGGGCATTTTAGCTACATTAGAGAAGAAGGAAAGTGAAAAAACCATTTTAGAAAAATCATTCACACAATATTAAACCCCAGATCTCTGCTCCTTACCGTAAATCCAGTACAAGACAAAATGTACACGTTAGACCATGCGACCATAGAGGCAGGTCATATAAAGATAAATCTATTGTTATTGCTGTCACTAGGTAAGGGAGTGCTAGAAGGGTATTGTTTTTGAAGTTTTTAAGCAAATTTTTTTTATTAAAGAAATCAACTATTTCTTCAATGCAATTATAGAGTTTATTTTTATTCACCTGGTGATATCAATATTTATTAAATATCTGTTAAATGTGTTTTGGAATTTAATCTCTTTTTCTCTTCATTTGAAATGTGTCTCATCTAATACCACTATAATCCTGACAGATATCAAACCATTACTTATGTCACCATGTGAAGTAAATTATTTTCCATATTTCTCTTGGAACAATATCTGATTTATTTTGACCAGAAAAGTGTTTTTCCATAAAAACTGCAAAAACATGGGCCTTTCCTAGGGTCCCCTACACTCCCACCTTAATTATTTTTACAATTTTTTAGTCAACTAACATTTGATGTGCGCAGACAAAGTTAATAATAATATTTAGCACCGCGTCTTACTACCCGTTCGGGTTATACGCTTTAAGTACTAATTACTCTAGTGGATTAGGAATTGGGAAGGTTGAATTAGAGGAAGTGAGCCCACATATGCGTGGAGGGAGAGTGGAAAACCATTTAGGAAAACTACCCCCAGTTCACCCGACCGAGATTCGAACCTCGATCTCCCCGTCCTCAGCAGTCGGGCTCAACACGACAAGCGCGTTAGCCAACTACGCCATCGAGGCAGGTCATAGACAAATTTGTCAGTCTCGTCTCGTCTGATCTGCTGGTGAGATTAGGTTTCGAATCTCAGCCGGGAGTCGTGAGGTGTTTTCCCCCATATGTTTCCCCATTTTACCTTCAAACCAATTTGACTTGGCTTCCTCTAAATTTTTGCTTCCTCCCACCTATCCCGTTATCTTAAATATGCAGTATTCCAAAAAGGTAGTAAATTGTGGCGTGGACCGATATTTGCATAGTCATATTTATGAAAAATGTTCAGATATACTGATGAAATAGCTTTAAACTCTGGAATAATAAAATGCAATTCAAATTACTTTATTTTTAAAGCTGTGATTACTTCAAAATTTAACCTACCTTGCAGGCCTTCAATTATAAATTATCACAATTTTCTCATACTGTGAAATAATTGTAATCATGTAAATGTTCTATCTCAAGTTTTAACAGCACTTTAACTCAAAAAAGGAGTTACTAAAATCCTAACTTTTGCTATTTATCTCTGTATGCCCCTTTGTTTGTACCTGGGACTATAATCAAAATAAAAACTTCATGTTTAGACGTGATATAGTCATACCTCGAGGTCAAACTGGGGATTTGATTCTATCACTAAGATTAAGGGTAGTTGATTAGTGGCTGCTTTTTGAAGACTCTAATCTTTTGTAGTGTGATTTCAACGATTTTGTTCATAGTTTAAATTTTTGACAAGTGTTTTACCATATTAATAACACTATATGTGTGTTTTTCATATAGAAATAGATTTAGCAGTAGTTTAATGATTACTTTTTTTATAAAATTTGAAATATTTTTAAATTTATCTAAGAAATATGTTCAAAATAGGTATCTAAGGAGTACTTTGATGATAAAAATGAATATTTGCTTGTTTTTTTAAAATGTTTCATTTAATGGTAATTTACCAATAAACGATTATTGAGAATATCTTTACCTAGTATAAGAGACATAATGATAAGTAAATTTTGAATTTAATACGAATGGACATTTGCAGCACCATTTAGAAAACACAAAAATATTTTTTTGTGACCATCATGAATAACCTTTTACTATTATCTCAGTGATAATTTATATATATTCATAATATCTATCAAACATGATAGCTGCAGATCACATGAATTTACGTATGAATAAGTAAAAGTAGAATAAGTAATTTTTTGTTTGCTGTTGATATGTCCAATATGATATTTGAATGATTGTGTGCCCAAAATTTACTTTTTACGAAAGTGTAAGAAAAATATGTCCACAATGAGGATAACAAGAAATATCCTTACAGTGTAGTGTTTTATTTTTGCATAAAAATCTACTTTTTGATGTAATTCTTTAGTGAAAAAGTATCAGGCATAAAAAATACATATAATTTTTATTAAAGAAATATGTAAGATTTTTTTTTTTTCAAAAAGCCAGAGATTACTGGAAAGACGCACGAAAAGACTGCAGTCTTATCAGCGTCCACGTCAAATAATTAGTTTATAAGGTCAGGCGGCTCGTGTATAGCCCTGGGCTCGTTGTTTTTCCTCCTACTAGTCTCGCCGTTACTCTGAAGAGTGATTCCAACGGCAGTAAACGTCGTCTGGACCATTTAGAAGGACTTCTTCACCTCACTACAGAGTAAGAAAGTCCTACTGAGAAAGAGAAGAAAGATGTTGCCGCGGGATTTCAAACTGCTGCAACTTTTGGTTTACCCCTTTCCCTTACATCTTTTGCTGTCCTAACTAATGGGCCGTTTAAACTATGCGGCCTAGTCAGACCTGATAGCTCTTTTCTCAGTGTTATAACGACTCATGTTACATTGTATTTAAGCTATGTAGAGCTCATATTTATATGATGATAAATACTTCAGGTGTTTGAAAACAAGGTATTTAGGAAGATATTGATATGGTTCAAAAAGGGAATAAGATAATGGGGAGTGGATGAGGTTGCATAATGATGAGTTACATACCCTTTACTCATCACAAGAAATTGTTAGGATAGTCAAGTCTTTTAGATTAAGGTGGGCAGGACATGCAGTGTGAATGGGAGGATCTAGAACCAAGCTCAGGTACTGTAGAATAGACCAGAAAGAGATAGAACGTAAATTGGTTGACTGTATAGAACTATCTCAAAATAGAGATAGGTGGTGTTCTTTTTTTAAGTACGGCAATGAAATATCTAGTTCCTAACGCCAGAGAGCACGTAAATAAAGCTCTTATTTTAAAATAAGGTTTCTGCCATTAAACACAAGAAAGGGTATTTTTTTCAACGATACCTCACGTCTTGTGGACTCCAGATCATTCAAAATCCACCCCTTATCGCACTACGGGAAAAACTAAGGACTAGTACGTACCCTGTAGCTAAATATGTATATATATATATATAAACAATGTTTGTCACTGTGTCTTACTAACTGTTCAGGTTATCTGCACATATAATAATTATTCTTTTGGGGTAAGGATGAGAACGAAAGCATTTTGGAGGTAATCTACCCTTATTTGCGTGGAAAGAGACTGATAAAAAAATTATGAAAGTCACCCTTAGTACACTTGACCAAGATTTGAGCTACTATATCCCTTTCTCGGGCAGTCTAGTCTATTTCAATAATGACACCTTATATCATGCTTCTCCCGAAGCGGGTTAGCTGAATAGTTAGTGTGTTTGATCGAAAGTCCAGAGCCAAGTGGTTCGAGCGTTTAAGCACAAGTCTAGAGCCGAGTGGTTTCAGTGTTTAAGCACAAGTCTAGATACAAATGGTTTGAGCGTTTAAGCACAAGTATAGATACAAATGGTTTGAGCGTTTAAGCACAAGTCTAGATACAAATGGTTTGAGCGTTTAAGCACAAGTCTAGATACAAATGGTTTGAGCGTTTAAGCACAAGTATAGATACAAATGGTTTGAGCGTTTAAGCACACGTCTAGAGCGAAGTGGTTTGAGCGTTTAAGCACAAGTCTAGATACAAATGGTTTGAGCGTTTAAGCACAAGTCTAGATAGAAATGGTTTGAGCGTTTAAGCAAACGTCTAGAGCCAAGTGGTTTGAGCATTTAAGCACAAGTCTAGATACAAGTGGTTTGAGCGTTTAAGCACAAGTCTAGATACAAATGGTTTGAGCGTTTAAGCACACGTCTAGATACAAATGGTTTGAGCGTTTAAGCACAAGTCTAGAGCCAAGTGGTTTGAGCATTTAAGCACAAGTCTAGAACCAAGTGGTTTGAGCGTTTAAGCACAAGTCTAGATACAAATGGTTTGAGCGTTTAAGCACACGTCTAGAGCCAAGTGGTTTGAGCATTTAAGAACAAGTCTATAACCAAGTGGTTTGAGCCCAATTCCGGGGTTAAACTTTAGAGCTTTAAGTTCAAGTCTTGGGTCAAATGGTTTTAGCATTTGATCACAAGTCCGAGGTAAAATATTTATAGCTATCATCTCAAGTCTAAGGACAAGCGGTTAGAGCATTTGACCACGAGTTAGAGTATTTGAGCAGAAGTCTGGAGCCAAATGGTTTGATTATTTGAGCACAAGTCTAGGGCCAAATAAGTGGTTAGAGCGTTTATTCTAGGATCAAATAATTAAAGCGTTTGAGCACAAGTATAGGGTCAATTGGCTATAGCATTAGATCATAATTATATCAGGACCCTTTATTAAGCTACAGATGGTGTTGATGGCGATTTTTAGTCAAAATGCCGGTGATTTCCCTACTATACAATCAGTAAATATCTATAATTTGAGATTGGGTGTGTAATATAAGGCGTACTATCCTAGTTGAAGTTAACTTGTAGATCATAGATTAATATATTATGTATTTATAAAGGGCACAATAAGTCTCCCGCTCAAAATAAAATAAAGCTTAGCACATTATCTAGATTAATATAATATGTGGTCAACGAATCTTCCAGTATAACAAATAACAGTCATGTTGGTTTGCTTGAATAAGACCTTGGGGGATTATTTATAGAGCTAAATCTTTGACCTCTCCGGTTTTCAAACCCTTATCTTTCAAAGGGAGTTGCTCATTGTCTGAAACTTAATGTATTATATGGCCGCAACCATCGCGAACATTAGAAAATTTTAGTTTACCCACACCAGCGGACAAATAGTATTATAGTGTTAGACTTGGAATAGACTGTATTGCTTGCGATGAAGGGAAGGTTGGGGTTGATGCCCAGTTGGAGGTATCGAGGTGTTTTTTCATCAATTGTTTTCCTTCTCGCCCTCCATGCCAATGCAGATGCAATAGCTTGTAAACTCTACCTTCCTCATCTCTACCCTATTATTGTAAACTTGTAGATGGTTCTGGTAGGAAGTAAGGCGTGGAGCGCGGAAATTAACGATACCATTTGATCAAACGGCTCCCTGCAAATTTGTTTTTTTTTTCCATATTTACTTTTTAAATCACGTGTCGTGTCGGGCCGACTCATGAAAACCTACCTACAGACATTAGGGCTTTTATGCCAGGCCATCATGATTATCTCTGCGCTTAGCTCCCCGGTGGGTGGCGTAAGGTTAGTTTCATGCGGGAAGAGCCAAGGGATTGAACTTCTCTGTCAAAGTCCTTACGTGGTAGCGCATCCAAAAATAAAAATTATTAACCAATCTGATCCCAATATCTTACACCAGTTTTGTTAATGTTTACCACATATTTTGTATATGATTATGGTAAAAGAGGGAACGCAGTTAAATTAGGAGGTCGGGATGAGAGCAAGTATTGTGATCGTGAAAATTTCTGACTGCGAGATTATGATGAATCTTTACGTTTAATGTGCTCCCGACCTCTAAAATATGGATTTTTAATTCAGTCTGTCCTCAGGTCTGTCTGTCTGGTCACACTAGTTTGTATTTTTGCCTCAGGGCCTAGATCCAAAATGGCTTGATTGAATTGGTTCAAACTTTGTTTTCTTAAATAACATGAGCGTAGTTTAAAAATAATTTATTTTTGAAAACTTAGAGTGTAAAAGAATATTTAACAGTTTTGTTTGAAAATTTATATATCAAGATTATTTACTGTACGTAATTAACAAGATGATTTTTCGCTAAGAAAACTTATTTGAGGGAAGTATACTAAAAACCTATTTTTGAAAATTTTGTTTTTATGTGAGAGATTATATGCTTGTGTCGTACCATTTATTTTATTTGCGAAATATCCACTTCGGTGTCCGCATGGTTTAAGGAGCTACTCTCGCAATAGACAAGACTTCTGATGATGGATGAATTGTGGTTCGTTCCCAGTTGGGTGTGCTGAGGGTGTTTTAGTGAATGGCATTGAAGAAATCTAATGCTTGTGCAATAAACTAAGACAATGGTCTAGGGTTTGATTCTCGAGCCTAGGTATCATTTTTCAAATTTACGAATATGATAACTGACGTGGCTGCATTCTTAACCTAAAGATGATTTAGATATTTCAAGTAAAAATATCGTTTATCTCATGTGTTAGGATACAAAGGCGTAGTATATTAATTGACAAATATTATTATTATTATTATTATTAACACCGCGTCTTACTACCCGTTCGGGTTATACGCACTTACGATAATATGTAATGGTAGGGTGATTGTGAGATGAAATGGAGGACCTACAGTTTAACGTGGAATCCGAACCACGGTGGAGGCCTGGCATTCCCCACATTCGCAAGATGTCTTGTCAGAGGTGAAGGAAAGGTTTGGTAATCAGATAAATTTGTGCCGGGACCGAGGATTGAACCCCGGCCGCCAGCACAGAAGTCTGACACCTTACCCCTAGACCGCCAGGTCACCAATTGACAAATAGATTTTGGAATAAATATCGTCTAGGAATTGTTTAATGTACCATTATATTATGTTCCTGTATCTCAACTTTGTCTTTTCTCGGTTAAAGTAACAGTCTTTGCAGAGACATTTCAAAATACTGACGTCATCTGTCAAGTAAAAAACAAGGGACAATAGCGCTATGCATCATGCCGTCTACCAACCCTTTGTTTGCCAGTTTTGGAAGGTTGTCTTCACTCGGTTGCTATGGAATAAAAAGTAGAAGAAATAAAAGTAATTTTAATACGATTATGACTTTGGCTCATGTAATCTTCACCTCACGGAGCTTAAGAGTACAAATGTTCAATCCTATCCAGGGTCAAAAATAATTTAGTATTTGTGAGAGAGCTCACTTTACTAACCAAATATTTGTATTCAAGTCATTAAAAGTTTTATGTACAAAGTTACAATCTGATTCAGATGGAAAGGAACTGTTTTTACTGTCACGAAAGCTACTTAACCAGCATTCGTGTATTTAACTTATATAAGGTAATATGATATTTAGCCGTCACTTTTAATAAATAATAACATTGTCCATACTTGGGAAAAAAAGTAAAATGTTAACAATGTTAACCACAAAAAAGGGTATTTTGAAAATGTTACTTTATATCAGAATTATACTATAATGATGCTATTCTTGGTAAAAAAAATTATTGAATATATTGTGTGTTAACACAAACGTTTGTTTATGAAAATACATTAATAATAAACTAAATTAAAAAAACATAAGCTTTGGGGGTGAATATACCTATGTTGGTTTCTTTACCGTTATCTGTCCTGAAAGAAATAATGTTGTATGCAAATGTGTTTCATTCTGTACAGTTGCGTTAAAAAAAAAGTTACGGTTGACTATAAAATGGTATTTCAGTTAGCCAGTCTAACTTCATTAACGGCAGTGTACAGTAATTGCCACAATGTGGAAGCGATATTCTAACCGCCTGCCATGTTGTTATCGCAGTGTTCACACTAGTCATTCACCTTTTAAAATATGTGAACGTCTGCGTAGTGTTTAACCAACACTTAATCACTAAATTTTATCATAAAGTACAGTCACTATCGCAAAAATAGGTTAGCTCGGTTGGACTTGAACTTAAAATAAAACCACATTTTTTAATTGTTGCTGTAATAAAGGCAATATATATACGTTTAATGAGCTCTAATACATAGTTAAATCTTTATTGGAAGGACCATTTAGAGAATAAAAATATTATTTGTTACCAGAATTGATATGATTTTATTTTATTTTCTTTCTAGCATCGCATCTGACTACCCGTTCAGGTTAGACGCTTATGCACTAGTTACGTTAATGATTTTAAGGATTAGGAAGGATGTATTTAGAGGAAGCGTACCTGCATTTTAGTGGAGGGAGAGTGGAAAACAATTTTGGAAAAATCAATCAGTACACCCGACCGATATTTGAACCCTAATCTGCCGGTAATCAGCAGTCTAGTCTACTGTGAGAGTAGCACGCTAAGCCATGTGGCCAGCGAAGCAGGTTCATTTTATAGTTAACATTTTATAATATTAATGATTATATTATATATCAAAAGTGACAGGTGTATATAACATTGACTGGCGTATGAATATGTTAAAGTTAATCTAGTACATTTTCTAGCTGTCCATGAAATTTGGACTGTAGGCTTGACATTGACAATAGATTTGGATGCGTGTTTTTTTCACTTGTATGGGTGTTAATGTGATAAGGATGAATAGGCAATAGGTAGAAAATAATGTAACTTCTTTTGCGTGCAAGGAGAGTGAGAAATAATTTAGGAAAATAAAATCTATGTAAATTCAGATGGGTTTCGATATCTGAGTTCCTCAACACCAGCGAGCCAAACTAAATGAGATACATATTCTAGCCAAGTGCACGCGCAGCGCGGTTAATCGGTATTTCACGAAGTTATTATTTGGAATGGCTACGCCTAGTTTTGGTATTAACACTACTTTATTTAGTTGTTTAAACTTCACCGCATTTTAGTACTCGTTCGGACTGTACATTAATAACTTTAATGGGATGGGTATCAGGAAGGTAGAATATCTTAGGAAATGTACCCACATTTTCATGAAAGAAGAAAGGGCGGAGAAACACGTACCGGGATTCTTGTCTCAATCTCTTTGTCACCGGTGATCCAGTCCTACATGATATTGGTGCGATATACTTTGTGACCACCAATGTAGGTCACATCCATTTCGGGGAACCCCTCACCCTTGAATCGAACGAGGGTCCTCTGGACTTGCAGTTGTCCACTAGAGACACAAGCTCCTATGATTTATGTAACCCCAACTACAGTAAAGAGCACACAGCTGTCATGTAACAATGGCGGCAGAGATAGATTACCTAGTGACATTATCCTCTTGTTCTGTCCCTTTAGATCTTGCCGGCCACGACTAGACGACGAAATGGTGCCAAGCGATTCGAACTCGTATACTGATTATGTCTAATTTGCATGCATCAGCAATTATTAATGACGTATTGTAACCGCTTAGGTCACTCTGATTACAAGTATACACAAACACCATCTTTCACTAAGTTTAATGAGGATCTAGGATTGTAAAACAAGAAGCATCATAATATTATTAAATAATCAGATTGCATAATATGTATATGACCATTGTTGGATATTTTTTATAAGTTTATCTTTCCATAAATCTACTAAAAATATTACTAGTGAGAATTTCCTCAGCCCTTTTAGAAAAATCATGACATAAAACCATTGCAAAACCAAAATATAATAGAAAAATGGGATAACTAGTAGCCATCTTTGTTTTTATTGCCAGGCTATCCGCCATGACAATTACTAGCAAAAAGAAACGAGGGGATCATACATGTTTTTTACTTTCACTATCATCCTAGTACATGGAGAGACCATCCAACGAGAAAGAATACCAAAAGGATTTTCTGGTAGTCAAGTTTGCTTGATTTCAAAACTATCCGCCATGACAGTTATTAGCAAGAAGCCATCCAAAGAGAGAGAATACCAAAATGGACTAACTGGTAGCCAGCCTTGTTTGTGAATAAAAACTCAATCGCCAAGGCAGTGACTGTTAATAAGCAAATATAATATTATCTAGGGGTCTTTACATGTATAAACCTCCATGCTTTGGAAAATTTTTGCCGAGCAAGGAAGATAAGTCAGAAAGAGTTATTTCATTGTTAAAGTATCACTTTACAAATAAATGTTTGTTAGATTGTAACATATGTTCCGTCATGTTTTCAATAACGTAATAGAACTTTGGACGTAGTCAAGTTCTTCTAAGGGGTGTGCTTCTATCAATGAATGAGACATTTGTATAACGACAATCATTATATCTGCCTCATTTATAGGAGTAAAATAAATTACTAAAGTTGTTTTACCAAAATGTAGCTCTACCACCTTTGCTAACAAACAACCATTGTTGAAGAGGTGGAAGTTATAAAAGCCTGAGGCCGGCGCGCCATAACTCAACAATGAGTTACTTCGTTGTACACAGTTTATAAATGTGGGACTTCACCGTGCGGCGAAGGTAGTACCATTTGGTCAACTCGACCTTTCAACGGGAGGGAGGTCACCAGTAATGGCACGAGATTTAGTTACGTAACATTCCAAACATCCTAGTATGAACTTTCTAAAATAAACATCTCAGCACGTCTAGTCTAGTTGCCGCCTTTATTTGGTGGCTTTCCTCCGTTTATTCAAGAACTTACTTAACAATGCTTTATTTCGTTATTTAGTGAGGGTTTATCTTCAATAAATCTATTTCATGGTATTTTAAAGGAATTTAATTTGGAATATCTCAAATATTTAGCTCAAGTATTAGCTCTCTTTGCTAGATGATTTTTCTTCGGATTATTGATATTTTAGATGGATTTAGTGGTTTATCTGCAATAGATCCAATTTCTGGCTTTGTTAAGAACACTTGGACACGTGGACACAAACGTAAGCCTCATCTAATCTGGTTACCCAGTGATGGTGAGGCTGGGATTCGAATCATGGCAAGGTGTACTGGGATTTATTTTTCCTAAATTGTTTTTTGCCCCACGTCTGACTACCCGCTTGGATTATGTGCTTATGTACTAATTACATTAATGGGTTAGGAGTTGTGAAGGTTTCATTGAGATGGAGTGCACCCGCATTTGCATGGAGGGAGGGTGGAAAATCATTTAGGAAACATCTCTCAGTGAACTCGACCGGGATCGTATCCCTATATCCTTGTCATCAGCAGTCTAGTCTAACACGAGAATAGCTCGTTAGAGCACTTGGCCACCGAAGCGGGGTTTCTAAAATTAAAAATATGGAAATAAGGATCAGGTAGTTTGAATTTTAGAGAAAATGTAACTACATTTTCGTAGAGGGAGATTTGTAAACAATTTAATAAATAATACTCTCTGTACAACCGACCGTGCTCGAAGCCTAATTTCCCCATCGGTGACCTGACGGTCTAGGGGTAAGGTGTCAGACTTCTATGCTGGCGGCCGGGGTTCAATCCTCGGTCCCGGCAAAGATTTATCTGATTACCAAACCCTTCCTTCACCTCTGACAAGACATCTTGTGAATGTGGGGAATGCCAGGCCTCCACCGTGGTTCGGATTCCACGTTAAACTGTAGGTCCTCCATTTCATCTCACAATCACCCTACCATTACACGTTAGCGTAAGTGCGTATAACCCGAACGGGTAGTAAGACGNGTGGTTCGGATCCCACGTTAAACTGTAGGTCCTCCATTTCATCTCACCATCACCCTACCATTACACAATAGCGTAAGTGCGTATAACCTGAACGGGTAGTAAGACGCGGTGCTAATAATAATAATAATAATAATAATAATAATTTCCCGGTCGCTGGCAATCCACTCTAACACAAGAGCGACGCATATTGTGACCATCGATATGTGTATATTCATAAATAATTTTCCACTCTCCCTTAAAATAAATGAGGGTATATTTTCACCAAAGACTACCTCCTTATCCCTTGACAGTAATATAAAAATGTGGATAACCTGGATATATAATAAGACGCAAAGTATTAAAATGAATTTGGAAATTTAATAATTAATTCGTCTATCTAATTACGGCCATTCGAAAGCGCGCTGGTACAAGTTAACTCTACCAATGGTTGTATGTTTCGTTGTCGGTTTTCTCAGGTTAAGCGAGTTTATAATGAATGTGAAGATTTTATAAATAAGTCGTTAGATAAAATTCATAAAAGTTTATTCAAACAAATGTATTGTTTTATGTTTAAAAAAATTAGTTATTTAAATTAAATAATGTAATAAAGCTTTCTAAATAAACAAATAGTATCTACTTATTTATCTTGTATTAAGAATGTGTTAATTTTAAAAGGGCTTAGCAGCGTAAACAAGTTTGTGGTTTTATGACATTCGGGGTCGCTTTTTCGGTGAATTACTCTATCTTCCGAAAATAACCTCTTTATTTGTATTTTGCGGCGCGCATGGGGTGCGGTTGCAGATAGATACACCACTGTTTTATTATTCTATTTATTTTATAAAGAACACAACTTGGGCGTCAATTTTAAGTCTCGCCTTAGGTGCAAGTAACCTTTTCACCGCCCTGCTTATAATCGTCCTACAGATCTATCTATTTTAGTGAAGAGTTTGTCTATCTACCATGAGCATTGCGCAATATCTACTGAACGCAGAGGTCTGAAATTTAAGTTTTATTAGCCTCTGTACAAGTACATATACTCCTCGAAGCCAGAATTTAAAAATTTGGATTTGATTTGTTAAAATTATTAATTAAAATCTCGGTCGGAAAAAATAAATTGAAGATTTCTGTCTGTTTGAAGTATAGAGAGCGTTGCCAGGGTTAACCATGTAGTACATTGCGTGTTTACCATGAACATAACCGAGTACTTCTGTTAGCTTTAAGCATTTTTGAGGTAATCATTTTTTATCATAAATAAATTATTTTTAAGATCCTTAAAGGACTATTAAGGTGACATAGACGATTTTTTTGATTAACTTTAAACTTTTCGAACCACTAGATCTAATTTCTCTGAGGATTCCAAAATAAAAGCTGGAGTTCTTAACTTGGAAAAGAGAAAGGTACGGTTAGAACAAAGAAACGTCTGCGCTTAAGATAATTGCTTGGAATAACTACTAAAAAACAAGGATTAAGCACAAAGTTTGGCTTTTTTTTAAAACTATAAGCTCTCTCATTACCAGACGCAAAAAATCACCGACTACTCTTTCTTTTGTCGTTGTTAATGAGGTGGTAGCTATCATTTCCCAACAAAATATTTGGTCTAAATTTTCAATCTTGAGAGTATGAAACTTAAACAGCAAATTTCACAATTAGTAGTTAGCCATCTATCGATTTTAAACGTGGAGCGATTTCTTTCGACAGGGATTTCCATAGTTTTGTACAATCAAAATTTCATCTTTTTTGTTTAGCACAGCGTATTACTACCTATTCGGTCTATACGATTATGTACTAATAATATTAATGTTTTTAAGGATTAGGAAAGTTATACTCAAAGAAAGCGTACCCGCATTTGTGTGCAGGAAGAGTGAAAACCCATTTTGGAAAAATCACCCCCAGTACACCACACTGAGATTCGAACCTCGATCTCATCTTCATTAGCAGTCTATCCTACTTCTATAGTAGCGCGTTAGACTATGCAATCACTATAGTGGGTATTTTGTTTTTGGAATGAAAGCTTTACATAATAGAGCCTCTATACACCAAAAATATAGGGCCTACCCAAAAGTATCAAATTTAAAAATTATTGAAAGACGAAGCCTCAATTTCATAAAATGACAGTTTATTTTGACAGTAATTTCGTGAGTTATCTTAAATAAAACAATTCCTTCAAGGATTATCATTTCAAGGCTACCAAATTGTTAATATTTTAAGCTCTACGATTTTTTAATAGCAAAATGCGATTTATATATAATTTATGCTAAACGGTGAATGTATGGAAGCTATTAAGACCGGTTTTCCGATGCACTTAGCCGATATTTAAACATCGAACCCACGTCACCAATAATCCAATCTATAGCGAGCTTGACTCAAAAGAGCGCGTGACCACTGGTATAGGTAATAATTTTGGAGATTATTAAATATGTATTTGTTTGTTTTCCCCATACAAACGAGGCTATCAGTGATTAGAACTGCTTTTGTAACTTGTTGGTGGATGAAATGATATTAAAATCCATTTCATATCAATCATATTTAAAAATATGATTTTGTGACGTGCAAATGAATTAATTCCACCTCACTTTGTCAAAGTGATAAAACATAATTGTACAGCAGATCAATTTGAAAAATATATTTTTAGTAGAGCATCAATTGCCAGATAACACCAAAAAGTTCAGTGTTTGATTAAATTATGAATGCAAAACTTGTTTTTAAACAGATGTTTAATAATTATAATTTTTTTTTCTGCTTTATCATTCAAGTATTTTATAGTATTTACGTATTTATTTAAAATCTCCACTCCTGTGTTGTAATTTTAGGATTTGCATAATTATATTGTTTTACTGGTTTTCAATTATGTTGTCATCAAATATCATGTCAAGAATTGTTTGCCCACGTCATATTATGTTAGTTGAACTAAATGATTAAATTTAATGAAATCTGAATTAATCAAATTGAATCCACGTAAATAACAAACCAACACGATGTTTCCATTTATTATAAATTATATAAAAGGATAAAATAATAGATACATGTTAGCCAGCAATTATAATTATTTATCACCACGTCTAAATGCCCGTAGGTGTTAATATAATTATTATTATAATAATAACGAATAATAAGGTATTGGTTATGCCAGTGCGTTAGGGATGAGAAAGATTGAATTTATAAGAACTGTACCTGCCTTTAAATGGGGGGAAATGGAAGACGACTTAGAGAAAACCAGCCTTATTACACTCGACCAAGATTCGAACTCCTATCTCTTCGTCATCAATATTCCAATCTAGTGAATGAATAGTGCCTTAGACCATGAGGCCTTTTTTTCTCTCTAAAAGCGAAGGTGAGGCACAAATGAAAACTCGACTCATTAAATACAGTAGAATAATGTTTTATATACATAGTAAGCTCTCAATTATTTAATATTCGTCAGGAGCCTGATTGAATTTAACAGACACTTTTTTAAATGAAGAGAAAATTTCCTAATAAAATTCTGCTATTTACATGAGAAATTTAACTACGTATCTAGTGAATTTAAAATGGATTTACTTGTGGAAATAAAGTTATAAAAACTGTAAAATACTAACTTTATATCGCATCCTCATCCATTTCACCTTAAGATGTAGAAATAGTAATTTAAGTAATTTAAACTATCCTTCAAAATACTTAGCTCATGTTATTTTACGAAGCTATATATATGACCTAAATGTTTGGACACGGTGATTATGAGCCTATGAAATTAGTATACTTGATTAGGAGAAAAACAGTACAATATAAATAAGGACATTTTAGAAAATAAAAACATGTTTTTTTTGCGGCCAGCATAAAAACATTTTCCTTTAATTTCAGTATTATTTCAAAAGTAATTACATAATTTATGAAAAGAAACAGTTGCAAATTTCATGGCCTGACGTTTCAATATTTTAATAACTGTCAAAATGAATCCCCTTACTAAATATATCAAAATGTAGTAGACTTATTTGATTCTTTTTATTGAAACTTCATTAACTGTCATTCAACATGTAAAGAGGCCAATAATCACTTGATGTGTCCCCATATCTAAAGCACCCCTAAGTAATCTATCTAGGAAGTTTTCTGTCAATAGCCATCGATGGTCATCCTCACGAAGTCTCGACATCAGATTTGATTAGTTGATTATTATCTTAAAATCATATAATTATCTTTAGCCTCATTATATAATAATCTTTAAGATAAAATCTAACTATATGATCGATCATATTGATTATCAAAATATGTTGTATTTAATAGTGGTGTAACCCATTTGAATGGCCACATGGTTAAAGGCGTCACTCGCAATAAGCTATATTGTTGGTGACAGTGAGATCAGGGTTCAAATCCTGGTTGGGTGTAAGGAGGTTATATTTTTCTAAATGGCTTACCACACTTCTTCCGTGCAAATGCGGGCACACTACAAATACATTTAACCTTGCTCATACCCAACACATATGCGTGTAAGCTTAACGGGTAGTAAGACATGGTGCTAAAAAAATTATAAGTGTATATACCCGCTTCAATGGTTAAATAACCTCGTAATAGACTGTACTGTTGATGATAGAGGATATCAGTATTCGAATCCTGGTTGCGTATATTGAAACTGTTTTTTCCCAAATTGTGTTCCACTCTTCAACGCTGCAAGTGCTGGTACAATTTTTTATAAATGAAGAGTACAAGAGAAAAGGGGTGAAGGACACATCATAAACATTTTTAGTACAACAACTTTTATATCTCAAAATCTTTAAGGAGCCCAAAAATACTTATAAAAATTGATATATACGACAGAGACCTATTTAAACATAATCTGAAGTGCGTTAGAAATCTATCATGGTAGCACTATATCGATATGAGCTAAGAATATACTTTCTCCTCCACCCCCACCCCCCCGTACACTTCAAATATTACCTTCATCATCCCTATCATAGAAGTGTAAATTTACCTGTAGTCCGGATTGAGATTAAGACGCAGTGCACACACAAAGAATGAGGATTTATAAAAAATTGTATCCGTAAAAAGTATTAAAAATTGTGTAAATATTCCGATTCTCAGAAAAGAACTGACAACTTGAGCTATCTTATTTCCAAAAGGTGCGATTAAAAAATTTAAGGTATTTTATATTGTAGATAAACGTCGTACAGTTTATAAATACGTTTTATCAGAACACAGCTAAAAAAATTAATTTTACTAAGACAGAAAACATTCTACCATTACTAAGGATATTTTTTTAAAGTGGGAGTGTGGGGAAGGCGAGTTTTTTAATTAAAAAACACTTTTTTCTACGAAATAAATCAATTAATTCTCTGGTATATATGGAGTTTAACTTTATTCACAGGAGACCTCAACCGTTCTTGAATATTGGTCAAGGTTATGCCTGAATTTAATGACAACTTTTTAGATAAGATTAAAAAGTATCTCATCCAATGCTGCTATTCTCATGACAGATATTCAACAACTGTTTATATTGTCTTGTGAATAAAATTAAACTCTGCATTTGTACTGGAGCAGTATTCTATTTGTTTTGGCAACAACAACAAAAAGTTTTGCTTTACAAACTACAAAAACACTGAACTTAAATTGCGTAACATACACTCCCACCTATTTGTTTTGATTAGCTATTTAAACACACCTTTAAACCAACTTCTCGAGGAGGATTAAACCAAGGACTCGTCTTAGAAAAGTACTCAGCCTTTTTAACCACTCGGCCTCAAGAGAGGAATGCAAGACATATATTCTCAAGATGACCTAAATCATAAAAAACTTCTTTATAATTTACTCACCGCGATCAAGTGGACATTTATACGTTTATTACGGAATGTAAAACATTTTGGAAATATTTCTTTGGCAGTTTGACCAAACCTACGTTGTCTAAACATGATTTTCTTTCTCTCTCTCTTTCTCGTCCACTCAGCAATGCCGCATTACATCATAATTACGTCAAACCGTTTCCACAAGAAAATAGAGGGGCAGTAGTGGAAACAAACTTAACTTTTTTTGAGTTCGTTCAACTCACGTAAATGATGAAGCCATAGAAGTATGGTTCGGGGACAAATTGAAATACAAAATTCCGGATGGAAATTATTTGAATATTCTTGTTCTTAAATGATAATTACTGACTTTTATTTTGATGGTTTAGTTTCAATCACTATCTTACCATGAATACAAATTTTGCTTTGCTTGTATTTAAATTAAAGTATAATACATTTTAATTAAATTTAATATAACGAATCGTAGTTAAACTTTAAACCTAATAATATAATTTGAAACAAGACCAATGCGTCTGGTTACCTGTTCAGATAATACGTATATGTACTAAATACGCTTATGAGTTATGGAGGAGGAAGGTTGAATTTAGAGTAAATGTACCCGCGTGTGCGTGGAAGAAGAGCATAACACCACTTAGTTTAAAAACTCAGTTCACCCGACCGGGACTCGAGCCGTGATCTCCTTGCTATCAGCCTTCTTGTCTATTGCGTGGGTGACGCCTTAGACCATGTGTCTAACGATGCAGGTACATTTGAAAATATAATATATCATATACATGGTTTTCTGAACCTATGAACAAGTCAGTCTCTTCTGGTATGTTTTTTCAGTGACAAGAAGTTGAAGTTAAAATCCCGGGCCCGGTTTATCAAGAGGGTTATTTTATTTTTAACTTATTTTCCACTCTCTCTCCAAACCAATACGGATATAATTGCCTTCAATTCTATCGTCCACATTCATATCACAGTACAATAAATATGCAGATGAACCTTAAATGTGATAAGTAAATACTCTGATTTGGGATAAATAATATTATTGGATTTCTCTAAATAAAAACTTGTGTTTCAATATTTAAAGTCAGTAAATAAATTTCCATTAAGGCTAAAACCTGTGAAAAAAAATCTAGTCAAACTTAATTGATATGTATAGAAAAATTACAGATAAATTTAAAATATTTACCTTGGATCACAATAATATGATTTCATGATAGCCAGAACAAACATATAAGTTACTTCTGCCTAACTAATTGTATAGCTTTGCTTTCTTCCATTTTGATGAGAGTAATAGTGTAGCTGTTCAATTCGTTGTTCACATGGTCTAAGGCGCTACTCTTGCAGTAAAAGAGAATGCCAATTACGGGGAAAATAAGGTTTGAATTACCGTCGGGTGTACTGAAGGTGTTTTTTCCAAAATGGTTTCACTCTCTTCACACAACTATGTGTAAGCTTCCTGTATATATAATCTTTCTCACCCCTAAAACCATTAGCGTAATCAGAATATAATCTTATAATCCGAATGGTTAGAAGTACGTGGTGTTAAAAATGAGTAAATCTAGTCTAGAGCAGAGCCAATGCTAGTTACACGTTCAAACAACAACTACTAGAGTCGATACCCGAGTTTGAGAAGAAAATCTGATGTGAATGTCCTAAGGAGAAAATAAATTCAATCTAAATACTTTAAAAATTGGAATATATCGATTGTATTCTTTCCATTTAAAATACCTGGAAATTTTTAAAAAACGAAATAATTGAAAAGTTACCGTCTCTCATCTCTACCGAGGTTGAGTCTAGAATTTCAACCTAGTGCACTAGAGTTTTATTTTCCTAAATTGTTTACCACTGTCCCTTTACGCAAAGTTAGGTACATTCTCTCTCATTTATACCTCCCTGTCACTCTAAAATTAAATTGGGTTATAAAACGTGGTGACCTCCTTCTAATATAAGGCGTCACTCTCGCAATAAGCTAGACTGCCAATAACAATAAGATCGGGATTCGAACTCCGGTCGGGTGTACTGAGGGTGATTTTTCCTAGATGATTTTCCACGAAAAAACATGTATACTTCCTCTTAATTCAACCTTCCTCATCCCTAAAACATTAGCTTTAATCGGTTGGCCTAAATAAGCGTGTAACCTGAACAGATAGTAAGACGCGGTACTAAAAAAAAGAGGGAGGGGAGATGGGGGGTGTAGCTGAAAGCCTTGACTGAGACTCGGCTAGACCTAAGCTACGCTACGTCTATGCCCAAGCCTCCAGTCTATTTCTAAACACATGCACCCGCCCTCTCACACCACTGATGCAGATAGGCTCCGGGTATTAATGGTGGATATTTTGGACTTGTCGTTCTTAACACGAGCGAAAACTCAGTTGATTTATTACTTAAAAACAAAGTGCTCTCACCTACCCCCCTCCCCTATTTATCATCGTCCTCCTTGGCCAGAGTTAAAGAGTAAAAACTCTACCTCCCCTTTCCCCACTCCTCCCTGAGTCATAAAAACGTTATCAGTTACTAAGTTATTTAATTTACACATTTAACTTGTTCTACACCTATTTGTTTTTAACGTTCTTTTGTCTTGTCTAAATGATAACATTATCATAAATGTGACAGTTTTATGGGTTTGTATATCCTCTTAAAAAGCAAGTCTTATTCATCCCCCCGCCCCCCTCTCTACTCCTTCTCAGTTCCCCATTAAGAAAAGTTAACTCTGTAGAAAGTATTAGCTTTAGTTTTGAAAATTCCAGAGTAAACATCTGTATAGTACGCATAGGTACTATATGTCAGGATATTATATATATATTATTTATCCATATGTAATTCACACTATAGATCTAAATATACTACATATTAATATACAATATAGTTTTATGTATAGTGAATATATACTAAAATACATAAATGTAGTACATACAAAAATATATAAATAGACTACAATAGGTTTATATATAGCTAATAAATTTAAATATATTAAATGTATATAAATCTACATGCTATAGGTTTGTTTATTATACAAAAGGTAAAGAAATAAAGTAATAAAGTGATAATGAATCCAATGGAAGCGACTGTAGTGTTTCACATTAAGAGAAAGATAAGTGGAGTGAAAGTGGACCAATAATATCGCTGCAAATGTTAGTCTCTCTACAACGTTCATAGGAATTTTAATACACAACCCGAATGAGTAGTAAAAACGCGGGGCATGGAACAAACAACTCACGTTGTAACAAATTAATGTACAGAATAGTAATCTCTCTACCACTTTTTTGTAGTTCGTTTCATTTCGTAAAAAAAAATAAAAAAAATAGACAAAAAACATATGTACAACGGTTACAACCACATTATTACAACAAACCCTTCAACACACTGGCTTGTTTAGTTAATTTTACAGAACATTGCTAATTTATACTGAAAATCATAAAAAGAGAGACTATCAAAGCCAAATGAGGCTAGAATTAAATTCCTCTTAGAGAGTACATAGCTCTGTTGACGTAACTGCAACAACACAACAACGTAAAAATTCCCCCCTCTCTTTCCCAATGAATTGCTTGAAACCAAATGTTAAAACTACAGTTGGTGTGGCTATAACAGTACAAACCTTTTGTTGTTGGATTTGCAAACACGCGTGGGATAGCAAGAAATGTTGTTATTGAGCGTTCATATGTGAGCAGTTGTGCTAAATTATCCATATTTAATTTCTCATATCAAGATAAAGTATTGTAAACGGGAAAATTTTCCACTCTGAGCTCATGATGAATCTTTACGTCATGTCATTTAGAACCGAATAAAGCGGATTTTACAATTATTCTGCCTGTCCCTGATCCTATCGCTAAAATTATTTTGTTTAAAATTTGTATTTGAGTTGTATTTTACATGATAAATATTATTTCTAAATGTTTATTTTTATAAAATAAATTAATTTAGTGGTATTTTACCTATTGCAAACTAAAGAGAGAAAAAACCGAAAATGCTCTCTGGGGATTTATTTTATGATAAATAAGATCATATATATATATATGTATTTTTACTAATAAAAATTATTTTATGGTAGTTTTGTAAGATAATGTGTTCGTTTTTCTGAGAAAAACTAGCACTTGATGGTAGTTGTTTCAAAACCTACTTCTGAAAATGTTGTTCCAAGATATGATATACTCTATGGGAAAGTTTATGTGAATCTGTGTTAACATTTTAACTAATTTTTTTCACACAACTATCACCTGCTCTGCTTCAAATTTTAAAAATTTGTTAGAGATATCTATTGTGAAAGGTCTAAACAGACACGATGTATAACCACATGATTTGCAATCAATTTTCCTATCACACATATTTCACTCGATAGTTATCTGTCTATTGAACCAGTTGATCCGTGTTCAAGTCCTATTACAGTTGAAAATGTGCCATTGGTAAACTGTCGGCGTGGTAGGGCCGAGTGTTTTGTCTTTTATAATATTAATCTGGCTACACATACTAAAAAAAAAGTTTTAGATTGGATGCTTGTCTTTAAACATTCGAACTATGGCCAGAAATTCTTACTTTCATCACAAAGTTGTCAAGTTTTGTATTTACAAATCTGAAATGTTGGAAACGTAAAGTAAAATATGTTTTGTGACTATACAATCAGGTAACAGTCTTTTATTATAGGGGTGTTCGATTTTCTGGAGCTAGAAGTAATTACTGTTAGTCAGGGCGGGTTTTTCCTCAATGGTTTGCCCCTCTACCTCTACGTAAATGCAGGTTCACTTCCTATCAAATTCTACCTTCCTCTACCCTATCTATTAACCGTTAGCATAGTTTACATAAATCCCGTACGGGCACTAAGACGCGTCAAAACATAAAATTATAGTGAGAAACTACCTTAAAATTATTATTATTACTATTATTATTAGCACCGCGTCTTACTAACCGTTCAAGTTATACGCACTTACGCTAATGTGTAATGGTAGGGTAATTGTAAGATTAAATGGAAGACCTACAGCTTAACGTGGAATCCGAACCACGATGGAGGCCTGGCATTCCACACATTCACAAGTTGTGATTAATATACATATTGTCAGAGGTGAAGAACTGCCTTAAAAGAAAGTACTTTCTATTATAAAGATATTTTTTTAGCGCTGAATCTTACTACCCCTTCGGGATATACGCTTAAGTACTTATTACGCTAATGTGCTGGGAATTGGGTTAGTGAACCCGCATTTGCGTGGAGGGGGAATGGAAAATCCGTATAGGCTAAGCCACCCCAAATTCACCCGACCGAGATTAGAACCTCGATCTCCCCGAACTCGGCAGTCTAGCTCAACACGATTAGCGCATTAGCTAACTACGCCACTGAGGCGAGTATCAAGATAATTAATTATGACTGCACAGCAAGTAGCATAGCTGTATTGTGACACACTCACCACTGTTTTAAATCCTTCTGTGGAAAGAATGACGGACCTAATTATAAGTTCAACGAGCTCACAAAGAGTCGTGTAATTAACGTACAACACAAAAGAAACAGAGGTCCCTCTGTTGTTCTTTTAAACTCTTCACTAGGAATTTTCACAAGGTTCGCAGGAGAGATGAAGCCGAACGGAGCCTGACTCAAATTATAGAAAACTCGAATTACAAACAAAATAGCTGAGAAATGAGACATACTCATGTCTAAATATAAAAAGTACTTTGTCTAATATATATTTACTTAGCAGATTCTCGATTATGTGACCTAAACGGGACCAACAGGTGATCGGATAGCTGAAATGTCAGATAAAACGGAAAGATGGGCAGGAGAGGGATAGAAAAAATCACAATTAAATGGAAGTGCAGAATAGATAATAAATTAGAATTAGAAACTACTCCGTAGTATACATTAAGCAACCACGACAACACCACCAACATGCCAGACGTAGAGATTTTTTTAAAAAAGTGTTGGTTTTAAATACTCAATAAGGTGGGATGGAAGGAGACGCGAGAAAAGACCAGTATTTTTTCAGTTTTTATGGCAAAATAAATCAAATATTGCTCAAATACCAACATAGAGTTTAATTTTATCCACATGTTGATCTCGACAGTTTGTTGAAAGGTGACCTGGTGGTCTAGGGTTTAGGTGTCTAACTTCTGTGCTAGGGTCCGGGGTTCAATCCTCGATACGGGAACGGATTTATCTGATTACCAAACCCTTCCTTCACCTCTGACAAGACGTGTATTAATCACAACTTGTGAATGTGTGGAATGCCAGGCCTCCACCGTGGTTTGGATCCCACGTTAAACTGTAGGTCCTCCATTTCATCTCACAATCACCCTACCATTACGCATTAGCGTAAGTGCGTATAACCCAAATGGGTAGTAAGACGCGGTGATAATAATAATAATAATAATAATAACAGTTGTTGAATATCTGTCATGAGAATGGTGGCATTATCTAACAATTTTTTAAACTAAGATAAAAAGTGGTTATTAAATTTAAGAACACTCTTCATAGATATTCAAGAAATTTTGAGGTCGCCATGTGAAGAAAATTAAATTTTATATTTGTACTGGAGCAATATTTTATTTACTTTGGCCAAAAAATGTTTGTCATAAAAACTGCAAAAACGCTGGATTTACTCGCGTGCACTTCCATCCCACCTTAAAAAACAAAATGGTCCAAAATTTAGCAAGTCCCCTGAGTGGCACATTGTTCGAAAAAATTTCACCAATCCCTGGTTTAGGAATACAAAAATGAATTATGAGTGATATTTTCGGAAAGAGGTAGAAATTAAACCCCAAAGGACATTGAGCATAAATTGTTCAACTGGCATTTTTTATATATAGGATTTTTTTTAAAACTTAATTTATTTATAGAGTAGCATATTTCAAGAAAGATATATATTTTACAAGTAGGTACCGGTAGATTACATTTCTGAGAAAGTAGATGATATTTCTAAAACATCAGTTATTACTTTTCTATTCCTATTAGGCTCTTAATGTATGTAGTAATTTATATTCAAACGTACACAGCTTTGATTAAAAATAATGTTAAATATTTTTAGGGTTTATGTATTTATTTATATGGCGAAACACGAAATTTGTCATTAGTGTTCCTTGTAAAAATATAAAAGACACAAATTCAATGATTTTTTTTATATTTGTATCCTAAGAGGTTAAAACAGGGCTGGTAGCTTTCTTAAAGGGTACAGGTATTTCCGAAACTGGTTAAGATAGAAACACGAAATCTGACATGAGTGTTGTTTGTCAAAATCTAATAAATATATGCCCGAGGATTTTTGATATTTTTGCATAATTCAACCCCAAAGGGGGTGAAGTTGGAAGAGGGTGACTTTTCTGTATTTTCCAAACCAAGAGAGCTGGAAATATGAATTTTGCCATGGAGTTTATATTTATGTAAAGGGCGAGAGTTATTATTTTTAAATCCAATTCTTAAGAGGGTGAAGCGAGAATGGGTGGTTTTTCCGAATCTTCTAATTCACTTGAGATGGAAAGATAAAACTTGTCAGAAAGATTATTTTAAATTAGCGGGCCGGAGGATTTTGGGATTTTTCTAAATTCAACCCCTAACGGGGTGAAGTGGGGAGAGGGTTGTTTTCCTTCATCCTCCAAAGGGCACAAGCATTTCCAAAACTGAGTAAGAAACACCAAATTTGACGTGAGTGTTCTTTGTCAAAATCCTAGGTATATGTATTCTAGGCATTTAGGGCTTTTTCGAAATCCAACCCTTAGGGGAGTGAAGCGGGGAGGGTGTGTCATTATGTTCCCTCCAAGCTACTTGAGCTGAAAAGTTGAATCTTGGCAGGGAAGTTCCTTACCAGGCAAAGGACGATAGTTAATTTTTATTTCATTTTAAATCCAACCCTTAATGGAGTGAAGCATAAAGGGAGTGATTTTTCCGCGTCTTTTAATCCGTTTGAGTTGGAAAAATGAAAGGTTATATAGAACCATCCCGTGCGAAAAACGAGTTATTTAGTAAGTATTTAAAAAAGCTCTGCTTAACAATTTGTTTGTGTGAAAACTAATGTTATAGTTACTATATACTTTAATTCTAAGTTTACCAAATACACTATAGAAAAATACATTTAATTTTAAAGTTGAATTGAATATATATGTGGGTGTTTATATATCACTTTTGTGATTATGTATCTTATGTACAAATACAATATACATAATATATAATCACAATCACAAGTATATAGTATATAGCCTATCAATACTTATATACACATAGTTCTACTTCAACATTTAATGTTATTTTCTCTCCATATCGAATATATATATAAACTATTTCCCGTAGCAACTAATCAATAATTAACTTACATATTAAAAATTAAATTATAATATCCAAGAGGTTTCAAACAGAGTTCTAGAATAATTTATGTTGACCTAAGGCTCATATCTGAAAATATATTTTGAAATAGTTTTAATGTAGGCAAAGTGTCACTCACTTTGGTGACAGAAGGGTCTTAAGCGTTACACTCACTGTAGGCTGGACTGCCAATGACGGGGGATCAAGATTTAAATCTTGGTAATTTGTCCTATGGGTGGTATTCCCTAAATGGTTTCCAGTCTCTCTCCATGCACATGCGGGTACACTTCCTATAAAATCAACCTTCATAATCCCAAACACCTTAGCGTAATTAGTTTATATGCGTATAATACAAACGAGTAGTGAGAAGCGTTACAAAAAAAAAAATATATACTATCACGTTAGCTTTCAAGTAGACACCACTGTAAAAATTTCCTCTCTACACCCTTGAGTGTATGAGGGGCTTTGAGGAGGGAACCAATATTTAAGTAAGGTAATATGTTAAATAGTTCTAACATATTTTTTTCTAACAGGCACGATAAATGTTTTCATTAAATATAGTTTATTTAATTGGCACTTTCTAAATCGACTTATTATATCAAGATAGAACTAACAAATTAATTTAATTCTAGAACAAACATGGCACCCAATTACTCATATTTGTATCTCGTCCCTATGAAATAGAAATTCTCAATCTCACAATTCAGAATTTCTAAGAGCGTTTCAAGAATTGAGCCCGGGACCCTGAACTTAAACGTTGACACACTCACTACTGACCGAGCTAAAGGGCTGGTTTCTAAATAAGATAATGAAGAAAATAAATAAGTTTATGTATTATTTGTGAACATTTTGAAGTATGTGCATATTTTTTATACATATATCATAATTATTCAAATGGGGTAAAGATGGGGAAGGAAGTATTTTAGAGGTAATCTACCAATATTAGCGTGGAAGGAAAGTATAAAATCATTTAGAGAAAACTACCCTCAGTAGACTCTACCAATATTCGAACACCGATCTTCCCATAATCTGAAGACCAGTCTAGCACAGTCAAGCACCTTAGACCATTTGGCCACTGCTGTAGGGTAGTGCGTTTTAAAGTTTTGTATGGAACTAACATCATGATACTTTCTTATTCTTCCCCCCCAAAACCCTTCCATTCCCACCACACCCCCCATTGAACCAAGGATAGTTTGGTAGGAAAGAAGATGGTGCACCCTACATGACAGGAATGAAGGGATGGGGTGCAATTAAACATAACTTAGTAACACAAAAAGCATACATTTTATTTCCAAAGGACGTAATACATGAGAGTAGCAGAGATCACTGTTTATTACTGGAAATTGGCCGTCTATTTGCAAATTTGTAAAGTAGCCAAGCTACAGTGAAATACACATTATTATTTCTTTCAATAACTATAAACACACGTTTAGCATTTAGAGAGCTCGGATAATGTAGTGAACACTCTGCCCAATACTGCCTCGGGACACCATCCACATCTGTATTACCAGAACAAAACATTAGCGTAAGCAAGCCATTCGCTTGAAGTGCAAAGCAATATAAATGATCAAAACTGATTAAGGGGGGTGTACATTACAGAACGTCAATAAATCCGTGACAAGGGGACAAGTATCTCGTCTAAAGGGACCAAAATTAGAACAGAAATGAGGAAGTCAAGACGGTGAAGTACTAACTTGGTGCACTCAGAAGGAGAGACCATATCTATACTACGGAACAACAGTTAACTAGATAACAGGGCCGAACGGCCAGCCTAATTAGGCCAATAGTAAAGTGGGTCACACCCAAGGTAGGCGGGTAGGTGCTCACTTACACAATAGTCACAACCATACGAGTAGTCACCCAAACGCCTCAGCGTTACTACAAATATATTACTAACTGGTACTCAATGTAGTTCCTACACACTAGGACAACTAAATAACTCATCTAGTGGCTACCAGATATAGTGACACATAAATATAAATATATACTCGGAATACACTAAAATCTCAGAAAAATCGGAGGTTAACTAGTCCCATAACTCTAAGCACCTTTAGTATTCAATGTTAACTCTCCCTCAGTTTGTATATCCCTGAATCCCTGCTCTGAAAGGGCAGTCAATAGGTTCATAGTGCGAGTGAGTTACAAGAACGTTCACACGCACCAGTAAATGGATCGTCGAACAGAGGTAGGGCTAGGGAGCCTAGCTTGTGACTAACCTTCCCCTGGTAGACCTAGTAACAACACCTTTAAGTCTCCTATATCAGGTGGCAAGCTGTGAAGGCAGAGCGGAGTCCGGTATGCAGGTCCTTGAACTCTAAGCGAGTGCAGTCCAGCTGGCTCTGCGGGACTCTGGCACGGGACAGTGGGCGAGCGAGCCGGGATGTACCACAATGGTACAAGACGAGGTGTCGACTAGTAGCGTGGCTGGTACGAATGATGCATGGATGACAGAGTAGAACCCACACCATATCAGATGAAGTCGTCCGCAAAGGGGGTACCGCTTTGGCACCAAGTATAGACAACCATCGTCGCTGGACGGAGCACAGCGATGAGGAAGGGGAGTCAGACCCACACCCTGTCTGACGTAGCGGATGGTCAGTAACCCAATCCAATGTGGTGAGGGCTAGCTGCCGCGACCCAAAGTTTGCCTTCCGCTGGAGTCCATGCTCTTCAACGAGGTCTGTTCGTACCGGTCGTACTGCTGGAAAACTAGGCCGAGCGAGAATCATACACACAGTCTTCGGTCTGTACTAAAGTCACATCCATAAATGTTGTAATATAGCCGTTCACTATTTATCAACGTAGCACCAAGTTAGATGGCCCCGCCCCTAGCAGTCAGGCAACTCGGTGTGTGCAGAGAATGGACGATACGTCGAGCTGGTCACAGCTCGGGAATACACTTGATACTATATCTTTTGGACGGACCGAGGAGTCGATCCCGTGTCTTCATGGGACTAAACTGCGCCTGCGTGAGCAGTTATAAAAAGTAGAGGGGATAGAAGAAACTTAATTCGACAAAGCGCCTGTTCCATGGAAGAACCATTTAGGAGAGTGAATCAGTTGAGAATAGATGAAGATCTTGGCGTAACTAAATGGGAGGGCTTGAATATGGGGCCTCCAAGGGGGGAAAGTTTGGAGGGTTGCAGAATTTTACATTAAGGGTTTTATGTAATCACTTACTTGTGCGAGCTAATGATAATTAGCTCGGCACAATGGAGGTGGGGTTATGGTTAAATGGGGGACTATAATGTTGACATGTGTTTGGAACGGTGACAGATAACATCTCGGAAAATAGCTGGCAAGACATTCTTCCTCCTACCAGGGCCGACAAATCCGCCTGCACTCACGCACGCACGCACTCACGCTTGCAATCACACGTGGGAGACAACGTGTGGAAAGGGGAAGGGAGACATTTCGGAACGCTGAAAGCTCTTCTCTCTCCCTCTCATACCACCACCCACTTTATTATTATACCTCTTTCTCTTTCTATTACCGCTCTATCTTTCCATTCTATTTTTTTATACATTTTTACTAATACTCTACCTTTTCTTCTTTCTTTCAGTATCTTTTTTTTTACTTTCTCGTTTAAAGTATTTTGAGCATTTTCAACCTAGAGGTTATGATAGATCTTTACGTTTTACAACTATGGCTGTATTGAATTCTGTTCAAACTAGAAATTTAGATGGTCTATACCTAGAATTTAAATCGCGATTTTAATTATAGCCTTAAAATTAAACTCAATTTTTGAGAATTTAAAATTGTTAAGAAATGGCTCTAAAATTATTTTGTTTCAAATAAAAGTTTTAAAAGGGTTTTGAATGATAAATAATAATGTATACTTGTTTCTCGATAGAAAAAAAATATATATAAATTTTTTTCAAGGTAGAACTTATAGCTCAATTTTGAAAGAAAAAAAAAAATATATATATATATATATGATTTGAAAAAGTATTTACGATTATTATTTTTACTTGTGCTCCACACTACTAATAAAATATAGATGAGAAAGCTATAATTTTGAAGAAACGTATCTCCATTTGCGTACAGAGAGAGAAAGAGCGGGCAAGAACTTTATTTTAAAAATCGAGAGACCTGGTTAGTATTTAAGCCACAGACTCCCAATCCCCAACAAAACAGATAAACAAGACTCACGCTTAGTCCTAGATTCCACCAATGCGGCTAATCTGTTACTCTGTTACTTGTTCTTTCTATTGTATTATCAAATATTTTGTATTTTTCTCACTGTTTCATTGTCAATATTTTTGTACTTACAATTATTATCTTTTATTTTAGCGCCCCGTCTTACTTTAGTTTTAATCACCACGTCTTACTACCAATTCGGGTTGTACTCTTATGTTCTAATTACACTAATAGTTTTAGGGGTATTAAAGGTAATATATATAGGAAGTTTACCCGCATTCACGTGAAGGAAGAGTGGAAAACCATTTTGGAAAAACCACTCTCAGTACCCCCGACATCGATCTCCCCATCATCGGTAGTCTAGTCTATCGCGATAATGACGCCCTTGATCATGGACCACAGAAGTGAGTTTCTATCTTTATTTTTTAACACCTAACAGCTTGGGTGACCGCATGGTCTGAGGCATCATTCTCACATAAACTAGACTGAAAATGATGGAGAGATTGGGGCTTTAATCTCAGTTTGGTGTACTGACGATATTTTTCCTACATGGTTTTCCACACGCCAATGTTGGTACACTTCCTATCAATTCAACCCTCCTCATCTTTAGTAATAATAATAATAATAATATTTAGCACCGCGTCTTACTACCCATTCGGGTTATACGCTTTAAGAACTAATTACTCTAATGGATTAGGAATTGGGAAGGTTGAATTAGAGGAAGTGAACCCGCATTTGCGTGGAGAGAGGGTGGAAAACCATTTAGGAACCCCCCCCCCCAGTTCACCCGACCGAGATTCGAACCTCGATCTCCCCGTCCTCGGCAGTCGAGCTCAACACGACTAGCGCGTTAGCCAACTACGCCACCGAGGCGGGTCTCATCTTTAGTACATCAGAGTAATTCGTACATATGTGTGTGATCTGAACCGGTATTAAGACTCGGTGCTAAAAGAATATTTCAACATGAGGACAATAATTAGTGACTTAATCAAATAAATAGGGATGAGTAGGGTAGCTAGGAAAGATATCAACTATTAGCTTTGAAACAGGATGAAAAAATTGTGGGAAAAATCATTATGGAAATCTACTCTTGGTGAACATGGATGGAGATTCAAACCCTCACCTCCTTATCGAGAACGACGTGAGTGTATGTTGTAGATGTAGAAGACGTGAGTTAAGGGCAGTGTTTTTGCTGGATTTATAGACAAACGTTTTATGGTCAAAATAAATCAAATATTGCTTCTATGCAAAAATAGATTTTAATTTAATTCCCGTCGTTACCTCAATATTTTTGTTAATATCACTCAAGGGTGTCCTGTAATTTAATGAAAACGTGTTATCTTAGTTAAAAAAAAAGGGTGTTTCATCTAATTCCACTATGCTCATGATAGATATTTAACAATTATTGATATCACCATGTGAAGAAAACTAAATTATATGTGTCTACTGAAGAAATGTTTGATTTATTTTGGGAAAAAAACAACAGAAAAACACTGCCCCAACTCACTTTCCCTACATCCCCATCCAAACGCCTTAGAACCCCCGGCATGATTTAATGGTAGTTCTTTCAATTAAGACACTTGGCCCTGTCGAGTGCAAAAATAGAACATATTTTGTGTGATAGTGGGTGGGAGGATGAAAAGTATGGTGTTACTTCACAGCCCACCAAAGTATCCTTCCGCGCCAACAAGAACAGATGGATCAAGGAAACTGTAGATGGCGATGGCTACCGGACAGGTCATGCGGAAAAAATCATACGTTTGGAAATATCAGTTTTCTCGAGAACGAATGAGATTTTCATGTTAATATTTTAAACATACCTTCTAAGATAATGTATTGAGGTTTATTAATTGTAACATTTTAAAATTTTTGTTATGAATCTGGAAGTTTCCTATTGAAAAATGTCAATTTTATCAATATTTAATCACTGTTAAAATTATAGAAGAGGTGTGTGTATATAAAAAGTTTAACTTAATCAACATGCTTCTATTCTTGAACAAACCGTTTCCGAAAAGAAAATTTAAACACAATAAAACTTCTTGAAAATAATCTTTTGTTCCCATGGCTCTGCATTTCCACGACAAATGTAAAATTACAACCAAAACATGGGAATCAAACCCGGAATCATTGGCTTTGCACGCCAATACTATACCGCGCTATATATCCTGGTTCATCTCATATCCTGGGTCATCTTTCCCTTTATTTTAGTTCTTTCTCTGCCTTCTGTAGTCTTTTTTATTATTTATTTACAGTGTATGCATTATTCTTTGTCTCTTAATTGCTGTGCTTGTCAGAGCGAATAGGATTTATTTTGTTTTATTCTAAAGAATATTTATGTACTGTTGAATATTTTTACTCTGTTGAAGGTAAAAAAACGAGTGTCATAATAAACAACCAATTTGTCTTCATTAATTTAGGCTCACCTCACCAGATCCACGTGTTTTAAGGTGACGAGCTTATTTTTACTGTTTAATGTTACAACTGACACTCCATAATTTGTACTATATAACCGAAGTGAATAAAACGAGAGGGATGAGTTTTAAATTAACTTTATTATATAATTTTTTTAGGTGGATTCACACAAAGTTAATTAGGCCCTAGTGAATTACATAACATTATAATAAAATTATATGAAATAAAAGTATATACAATTATAACATTAAAATTCTATTTTAATTATACAAGATTCAACTAAACTTTAAAATCAAATCAGTGATTAGATAAAACCAAATATAAGAATTAAATTTTAAAATAAAAGCCAGGGATAACACAAAACAGAAATATATAGATATAAAACTGTGAATATATTAACACATAATGGAAATTGAAAATAATATACACCCGGTTCTAATCCTGGTCAGTTGTGATGAGGATTGTTTTTTCCTAAAAGTTTTCCCAATTTTCCTCCACGAAAATTTGGGTCCATTTCCTCTAGTATTCTTCCATCCTCATACCTATTCCATTAGCCTAATTAATTTATAGTTTTAATTGAAACGGCTACGCAAGTGAAAAGAAAATAACAATATGTTAAAATAAAATTGTATATAAATTAACATTTTATAAAATATAAAGATGAAGAATAAAAACCTTAGTTTAAAAAATATAAATAAAAGATAATCTAGATACAAAAAACAACGTTTAGTTAAAAATGATCTAGTTTTAAGAAAATTAATTACTCCTAAATGAAAAATAATATCATTCAAGCTGATTTGTTGGATAATTCTTAATACACATAAACTGGCGTATTCTAGTTTATATATTTATGAAAGCAACTCAATCAACTCAAATTATTTGTAGATTTTATTTAAACTAAATTTTATGTATAAAATAGCTTATTCCATACAAGCGTTTTTGAATAACGTGACTGACTCTGGACTTCGTAGGCTGGGAGTTGAGTTCGAATCACTGTATGATGCATGAAGAATTGAAGGAAGTGGGATAGAAGGAATTTTCTACAAACGTGGTGTTCCATCCTATCTCCAGGGAAATACTGATGCATTTCCTTTTATACCCCGTAGAAATACGTTATCTAACACCCTAGCTCAGTTGGTAAATACTCTGTCTGTCCACTAAGTTGAAGGTTTATTGCTCGATTCCAGGCATGGGTGAAAAAACTAACCATTTATAGATTCTCTTTTTATAAATAATTATTTATTAATCGGTGGACTGGATCTTGTTGTATTAACAAGATAGTTTGTAAGTCGTTAATTGATAAAATTGGTTGTTTCAGAAAAATCACTATATAAATAAATATAATATATTTTTTAAGTTAGTAGCTCTTATTCTAGACATACTAAAAATAAAAAATACGCTCAAAGGTGGTCATATAGTATAAGGTATCAGACTCGTTAAAACCTGGATTTTGAGTCCCGGGGAGCTTGTGGCTCTAATTTTAGCTTGGTGTATTAGGGGTGTTTTTTCCAATCATTTCTTTGGTTTTGCAATCCTCTAATCACTCTTTATTTCGTTTTAGTAACATATTTTCTCCCCCCCCCCNCCCCCCCCCCCCAAAAAACAACGTCTTTAATAATCTCTGTATGAAACGTGATAATTAAACAAATTAATAAAAGTTATACTTGGATCAGCCAGAAAGGTCTCTGCTCCCAAAACTAAGCTCAAGGACAATGTCAATCTCATTAACGTAATGGATTGCACCATAATTGGAAGAGAATTGGGGTCTGCTAATCATTTTTTTTCTTTTCGAAAGTTTAAATGAAACAGAGTTAATGGCATGGAATGAAATTCTAACAAAAAGTCGATAACTTTTAGACAAAAATTGGAAGAGCATGCAGGGGATGGGGTGAAAAAAAGCAAAACTCAAATAAAACAATATTAATTAAACTTGAAATACTAACTTACCAAAGTAATTTTAAAACGATTATAAGTTTATAATGCTACACTATATTAAGTAAATGGTATGACACAACCGGTAATAGGCCTTACTTACTTATAAAATATAATGTAGTAAGAAAAAATATCCTAATTATAAGCTACCATTAAATAGTTTATTAGTAAACAACATATTATATTGATAATATTAATAAACTTTCTTCAAATAAATATTTTAAACTAAGTAGCTATAGCAATTTTTGAAAATAAATTATAATAAATTATCCTCATATTTGTGAACTTTTTATTATCTTATAAAAACGAAAATGCATTCTCATTATATAAAATAAAAAAAACTCACCAGATATTCTTCTCTAACAGTATCTTTTACTTTATCGCTATTATCTTATAGGTAGAGAAAGTATTGTGATCGTCAAAAGAATTGAACTCGAGATTTTGATGAATTTTGACGTTTCATGAGCCCCCGAATCCGAGAAAGTTTTATTTTTTTTAATTTTATTCTTTCTGTATATCCATCTATCAGCCTGTACCTCCGACTAGATCCTAAACTATTCAACCGAGTGGGCTAAAACTTGGTATCTAGAGTTTTCATAGGGTTGCCCCAAGGGGTTTTAGGAATTGGATATCCATCCCTAAAATTAAGGGTAGTTTACTGAAGTGTAAAAAGAGGAAAAATCCATTTTCTCAAGATTAGCTCTGATGATTTTGATCAAATTTAATTTCTAAGCATTTATCTATATTATAAACAAAATGTCTACTCTTATTTTACGGCCAAATGAATTTAATTGTTCCAGTTTGATGCGAGAGTTCTCATTTTTTTATCAGATCTCCAAAACTATTTGAGATATGAAATTACATATCATTGCATGTAGGTCTATTTTTAATACAAATATTTGATTAGAAACATATTTTTATAAAATCAACTATTTCTTAGCTAAACGCAAATATAGATATGTAAATATAATTTTCGAAATCTCAAGCTGAAATATTGTGACCGTCAAAAAAATCTAGCCTGAGATGTTGATGGGTGTTAACGTTTTATGAACCCCCGAACCCTAAAAAGTTGTTTTTGAAATGCTCTAAGTCTGTGTCTGTTTAACCCTAAAACTAAGCGTAGTTTAATAAAGGGCGAAAATAGAAAGAATTGATATCCTAACAATCGTCTCTAATGATTTTTTTATTAAAACTCGCACCTAGACGTTGATTAAGATTATAAACAAAATGGCTATTTTGAATTTCCCGTGAAAAGAAATTTTAGGGTACTTTACAGAAACGGAAATGTTCTTTTCGCCGCAACTATTTGAGATACTAAATAACTTATCATTGCAAAATTGTAGTACTATTTGAGATTTAAAAAAAACTTTTATTTGAACTATATCTTTATAAGACCAATAGTTTCTGAGATACCACTTAAGTCTTAACGCAGTAGTTCTCCAATTCCATAGAGTAGTTGAATATAAGTCTCTCAAAAAGTGTATGTTCTTTTTCCTTTACCCTCTTAGGGGAAATGTTTGTGCAGAAATAATTTATCTACATCATTTTAGACTCAATATTCAATATTTACCTTTTTTACTGGTCTAAATTTATAAATGAGGAATTTTAAAAAAAATGCGATAGCCATAAGATGTGCAACCCCTAATAATATGTCGAAAATTTTAACCGGAATTCAAAGTTTTAACACGAATTTATTGACCCTTGTGGACTCAATATTGATTTTTTTTTTTCGTTCCAAATATAATAGTGAGGACTTTATTTCTTTAAAAATAAAATCATAAAATTTAAATCCAGGAGTCAAAAAAGTTCAGTAACGCAAATTTTGCTTGGGTTTGCTAAAGTAGATTATTTCGTTTCACAAATATTACGATATTTGAGTAAATATCTTCATGTTTAAACACTGGAAGGAGAAAATCCTTGTGGAATTCCATATATAAGGAATTCCATATATATATATATATATATATATTATTATTATTATTATTTTCACCTTACCTTGCTAACCGTTTTGGTTGTACGCTTATTTACTGATTACGCTTTGGATTTTAGAGATCAGGGCTGATATTTATATTAAGTTTAACCGCAGTTGCGTGTAGGGAGAGTGAAAAGTAATTTTGGAAAAAAACTAAGTACACCCGACTTATATCCGAACCTCGATCTCCCCGTCATCAGCAGTAGACTCTACTCCATGAGGCAACAGTGTAGGTATGTACTGTACATTGTGGCTCTAAGTTCATTTGCTAGTCTCGTTTTTAATAAACGCATAAAACTAATTATTTAAAAAAAATTAAGCTGTCCAACTTAGGTAAATTCGACTGGTGCGCCCAGCTCTAACTCGTAAGGTTGGACTAAGGTCCAAGATCCGGATGGATCTATTTAGATATTACAATTTCCCATCTTTTCTTTAGGTTAATATGTTAGCTCATTTCTTTGAATGCTACTCTTTTCATCCCATTAATTATCGTACGTTGCGAACAGCGAAGTTGAGCAATTCGACTTTAGGATTTCTTAAATACTAAAAGTGTATTATATATATAAATGGATTACTTGTATGTATCTATATACATACATCTATTATATATTATTAATATACATGTAAAAATTAAATTTATTTATATTCATATGTAAATAATTAATATATATATATATATACAATACAGCCTAATTTTCTATCAACTTATTCTACATAAATAAATATATTCTGATCTGTTTCTCAATTTTTTTTTAGATGTGAAATAGCTCCCCATTTTTTCGCTCTGATATAAAAATTATCGGCTTTTCTATCCCCCCAGTTCCGCGGACTAGGTTCTTAAATGCCTCAAGATACGACGCTTCATCCCCTCTTCCCCATCTTCACCCTTCCACCCCTCATCAATCTCTTCCTATACCACAAGGCTCTGTACATCTCAAAGAGTTCCTTCATCACGCACCGTATCGCACAAGTGGTATCTTCACTTTCAAACAAATTCATTTATCCATTACAAGATTATTAAAAAAAGAAAAAGTATTTTCAAAGGCCATGTCAACGTATAGAAAACGTTGTTTGTTTTTCCTCCTTTAATTTTTCGAGTTTTAATTAAATTATTATTTATCAAATGTGTCTATAAAGTTCTTAAAATCTTAATTGGTTATAATTCGACATTTTTATATTTTTTTTTAAATTTCGTTTGACTAGGTGGAAAAACCGTGCACACATGATACGAAACCACGCTGAGATTTCTTGGACTATGATTGTGTTGAATTACTATCAAAGTTAAATAGTTTTTTAAGTCCACTTCGTTGGCTGCATGGTCGAAGGCATCACTCTCGCTATAGACTAGACTGCCAATTAAATGGAGAAGGGGTTCTAATATTGGTTTAATGAAATGAGGGTAGTTTTATCAGAATGATTCTACACTCTCCCTCCACGCAAATTCATGTACACATAATCTACATTCAACCTTCCCCATCCTTAACATATTAGGGTAATTAGAATGTATGCATATAGCCCGAATATGTGGTACTATGTGGTGCTAATATATATATATATATATTAATAATATATATATATTAATAATATAAATATATATTAATAATATATATATATAATATTGGTTTAATGAAATGAGGGTAGTTTTATCAGAATTATTTTACACTCTCCCTCCACGCAAATTCGTGTACACATAATCTACATTCAACCTTCCCCATCCATAACATATTAGGGTAATTAGAATGTATGCATATAGCCCGAATAAGTGGTACTATGTGGTGCTAATATATATATATATATATACAATCTCACGCCCACGCTAGTGGGAACACGGCCTAAATGTAAGGCTCATTAATTTTGTTTGCTCGTAAAGCGAAGTTTGAGGTTTGAACCTCGATTGGGTGCACTGAGGGTGGATTACCCTAAATAAAAATGGTTATATTTATTCTAAAATTGTACCTTTCTCATCCCAATCCTATTAAAGTAATTAACATAAATACTTTGCTTACAAACGTTTTCAGAGCTGTGGGGAAAAATAAAGTTTTGTGTTGTGTTATAAAGAGTAGATTATTTTTAGAATAAAGAGATTTTTTACTGAACATGTGTTGTTTCTAATTATCTCCATGATTAGAACAGTGGAACACTATTTCAAGGACATCGACTTTTATATCTGTGTCAAGATATAATTCTCAATTTATATTATTATTATTATTCCGTGTCTTAATACCTGACTGGGCTATACGCATGTAATATCTAGTGAGGTGTGAGGGTTAGTAAGGTAGAATCTAAAATAAATGTGCCTGGATCTGCCTAGCAGAATTGTAGTAAAACATTTGGAAATAATAACTCTCATTGCAATAGGCCAGGACTCAGACCCTGACATCTTCATTACCTGTAATTAAGAATAAAAATATTTATAAATAATACTTGTGACTACCAAACTGGTTACCTATTATTAATCACATTATTTCAACATTATGTCTACTAAATACAACATAGAATGATTTAAATATAAAATTATGTGTGTGAAAGGCAGAAATTTCACCTTGATTACGGTATGGTTGTATCCTATAAGCTGCACTATCGTGTAGCTGGTCAAGGTACAGTATAGCTAATCTTTTTCAAAGTAAATGGAGTGTATGATAGTGCACTATTTTTTCTATTCAAACTTGAAACTATAATAATTTTAAAAGTTATGATAATCATGATGATCATGATAGTAATAATAATAATAATAATAACGGCTTCAGATTGCCCTTTCTGAATACATCAAAAGAAAGCAACAGTTAACATAATAATTAACATGACCTAGGTTTAAACACTTACTAATATACACCCCTTAACTATAGGGATTGTATCATTTGATGAGATTAAATGCCTTAGTCTAGGCAATAGCTTATCTGTCTTGCTGAGTTGAGGGTCCTAGATTTGATTCCCAACATTGGTGAAATTAGTTATTCTCTCTACACACTGATTAATTAACATCCGGGAGACTGAATGTTTAAGTAATTTTATAGCTCTTATGTTAATATAATCAATTGACATAGAAAATAATCGTTGACTTTCATTAGTAAAATAGCATTCCGTTTGAGTAGTTATGTATACAAACACAAATAGTACATTCTTTCAATTACTATCTGCGCCTAGTAACGAACAAGGGTCTCAAATACCTGAAGTAAGCTCCTCTACAATTCATACGTGAGCTGAGAGGATGAAAACTATTTAGTGCTAAGTTCTCGAGCATGTACCAATAAAAAAAAGCTTAAACCAAATAATATCCTCCCTGAATCAAAGTTTGATGCGCCCCGGCAAGGTACGCTGACTGCCATACTCTTGTGGCGTACTGGTAGTGCTCTAACAAGGCGTCTGGTAGATACATACTGCAGCGTATTGGGGATTCATCTGGGATTAGATTTGGTACATATGTATGTTTGTACGTGTATATATGTGAGTGTAGTTGTGGGTGTGATTAATGGTGTTTGTGCGTGAAAGTAATACTTTTTACTAGCCTGCATGCTATCTACACATATTTACACTAATGGAATAAGGAAGAAGGGTTTTATTTAAAAAGTGGTAATAGGCAGCACCTCGTCATACTACCCGTTCGGGTTATGCGCTTAATTTTTAATTACGCTAATGAGTTATGAATTGGTAAGGTTGAAAATTAAGAAAGTGAGACCTCATTTGCATGGATGGAGATTGGGAAAAAATTTAGGAAAAACATTCCCCAGTTCACCTGAGCGAGATTCTAACCCTAATCTTCCCATCCATGGCAGTCTAGCTCAACATTAAACTTAGCGTGTTAGCTAACTACGTCACCGATGTGGATTATTTAAAAAGTAAATATACTTAAACATACATTGAGGAAGAGTGGATAGCCATTAAAAAAACAACATATTTATCATATCCGACCAGGAAATGAACTCCCGTCACGATCAATCCAGTGTATTGTGATAGTGACTGACGTTTTAGACCAGGTGTGTCAAACCCGTTCAATCTTAAGGATCACATTTAAAATTAAAAAATATTGCCAGGGGAACATTTCAAAAATTCCTATATTGGCATTATTTTAATTTAAAATAATTCCAACTTTGTATCGTATTATTACAAAAAGAAAGGAGTAAGCACCAATATATTTGTTTTTACAAAAAAAAACTGAAACCTTTTATTTGCAGCAATGGTCCGAATGTCGGCCTTTAGATATTGTGCCAAAGAGGTCCCTTTCGTAATTAATGTTTACAAATATGTGTCGTCCAGTAAGCCGAGCTCTCTAGGGTGTTTGGTTCAATTTCATATGAGAAAACAACTGTTAACATGCGTGTATACTGGTATATAATGCACATATTTGGTGTGCCAATTCCACAATGTATGAAAACTTATTTCCAGTCAAAGAAATAGGACAAATATGGTAAATACACCAAATTATTCCAAGTTTCCAAATGTTGTATTTCTTCAACGTTTATAAATAGAAATAAAGGATCTCACATAATTTTGGTTCATAACAAGCTTTGCAGCCCGCACAAAATAATGTATAGGATCTCATATTTTACATGCCTGCTTTAAATCATGCTATTACTAATGAAAATTTGGATTATATATATATTCAAATATAGTATATATATATACTCTATTTTAATAGGCATATTTAAGGCGAGGAGGAAGAGGTCGTAAGAAAAGGCAAGTGTTTTGGCTATATTTTTTTCTGCCAAAATAAATAAAAATTGCTTCAGTAGACCTCAACAGTTTGAATATCTTTCATTATTCATAAGTATTTTAGCATTGGATGAGAAATATTTTAAATTAAGAGAAAAAGTTGTCATTAAATTCTAGGACACTCTTGACAAGACATCTTGAGAATGTGGGGAATGCCAGGCTTCGACCGTGGTTCGGATTCCACGTTAAACTGTAGGTCCTCCATTTCATCTCACAATCACCCTACCATTACACATTAGTGTAAGTGCAGTATGACCCGAACGGGTAGTAAGACGCGGTGCTAATAATAATAATATTTATACTGGAGAATTGTTTTATTAATTTGACAAAGCAAATTGTTTTGATATAAAAACTGCAAAAACGCTGGGACTTTACTCCAGGATATACCTAAACCACCTTTACGGGTATTTTTTACAACTTTTGACTAAACATGAGATACAAATTAACTTAACCCGGGGGCTTCCGATTGATAATAGTAAATAAACAAAAGGTATTTTAACATACATAGATAAAACCCTCACCAGTGGATATACGGAAAAATATTATTCCAGTATTTTATGGTTTGTCATTAAGGGTATGTCAAAGATCTAACCCAGATATTCTCAAAGTGGAGTCCCCGAGGCTCGTCCAGGGGGTCCGCGAGATCGTCCAGGGAATCCCTGACATATCATTATATATATAGTAGAATTTATCAAATGTTATATAAAAGGGTAAATCGCTGGTTTATAATAAACCAAAAGAAGATTCCTTCCCATATTAATAACCTGGTAGAGGCCGAAAAGTTGAAGGTTAGCAACATCTTACAGATGAGAATTTGGAAATTCTCTTTTATCTTTTATATTAGTTTTCTCGTCAGCCAGCACAAAGAACTTTCAGAAAAAATCACTGAGATATTTGTTGTCTTTTACAACAAATTATTTGTGCAAGCAAGCCTTCCCTCTCCTTGTGGTATGAACAAATTGTGAAATTATATCGTCTTAGTGTGGAATGACTAATTTATCCTTATATACTATACACTTATGATAATCTTTTTTCTAAAATTTATCCTATATTAAGGGGTCTACGAATCAGCTGTTCCCTGGTTAGAGTGTCCGTGTGACAAAAATCTTGAAGAACCACTGCTCTAACCCATTTATTTTGGTGTATATATCTGAATGGTTTTCCAACCTGCCTTCAAGCCAATTCGTATACATTTCTTCCAAATTATGACTTCTCTATCCCTACACCATATTTGTTATTAAATACTAAAAAGCCGGACGGTAGTAAAACATCGTGCAAGAGAAAATAAATCTGCCACAAACGGATATTTGATGTTACTTCTTTTGTCTTTGCCACGTCTGGGTTCTAATAGTTTTGAACTTCCTGAGAAGAGTGAACTTAAAATATGTTTTTTTATATAATCCATCAACGAGTTTCTTTCCTACTTTGCTTTGTTTGCTTGTTTGTGTGGATCTAAAAATGACTGGATTCTCTTTGGCCTTCCATGCGTCGTGTTATGGGGTCTAGAACTGTCACTTTTGACAGGTAGTGTCAGTTCATACAACCGTAGTCAGAGTAATTTGATGATTGGACTTACTTTACCTGTCTCTCAACTCAATGTTTCCGCTGCTAGGATTGAAACAGGATACATTCAAAGGCAGTTGTCTCGAGATTTAGTTCATGATTCACACAAAAAAAAATCTATTTTCGGTTTGGGAGGGGAGGAAGTAAAATTATTGAATGTAACATATCTGATTATTTTTATTGATGCAAAGATGGTCTTTCGTCAACCAATCATTAAATCACTCTTAAAATAATAAGATAAAACTGTTGTATTCGTTCGTTTGTCACACCTTTCATAGGCGTGCAAACTGTTTAAGGCGTCAGTTTCTAAATGGACTGTATCAGCAGGATGTATAGGTTTGAGTATCAACCGGGGTCACTGGGCTGGCATACTGAGTGTAATTTAGCACTGTAGTTTTCCCTTCCCTTTTACATGAAAATGCTGGTGTATTTCCTCTTAGATATTTTCTCGATACCTACCCTTAGATAAATTAAGTCGCTGATAACCTTTCTTTTGAAGATACCAATTTAAAAATATAAAATAGGAAATTTTAGATTGTATTTATTACATACATCACCAAGATTATTATGTTTGAGTGGAAGGTAATGAGAAATAAGGTAAACATGTTTTCAGTTTTATTTCAAAAGAGTATTGACCAAAATAAATAAAATATTGCTGCAATAGATACGTTTAGTTTAAACTGCTACTGCTTGAGGATCGTGGAATTTGAACGAGAAATTTTGCCTTCATTTAAAATATATGATTATGGCAGATGTTAAAGACATTTAGGAATAACTATGAGTGGCAAATAAAACTAATTATATCTAATAAAGCAATATTCTATTTAGTTGGGTCAAAAATAATTTTTGCTACAAAAACGCTAAATGTAATTAGTTCATTTAATAGATAATGGTAAGGAAGGTATTTTAGAGTAATCACGCTCACAATAACGGGGAGGTAAACAAAGGGAAATATAATAATAAAAAATCACTCCAAATTCATCTGGTTGAAATTCAAACCTCACTATAAATTTAGTTTATTATGAGTCCTCCTCTCTCGATTCTAGACCACTAATTCCGGTAATATAAGGGGATAGAGAAAGTATTAGAACAAGAGATAGGTATCTAGATAATAGAAAGGTCAGGAAAAGAAACATTTTAGGGAAAGGATAATTAACTAAACATTTTTCCATGCGTGTAACACAAGCGTGGTCACTATCACCATGAAATATATTTATATCATATTGTTTAGATTCAAAAATGACACCTGGACACGGGACTCAAGCCCTTGACATTTGACTTAGTACGCTATAGCTCTACCACTGAGCTATCGTTTCGTATTCAGGGTCATTCTTCACCCATATTTTAAAGAAAAGTCTGTCGTGGACGAGGGCAAATCATCAGCTACATATGGGTGTAAAATCCATATATAAAGAGGTGTCCTTTGTTTTGTCAAGATAGTGCACGACCTTACTTATCACGAATGTGTTTCATTGTTTCCAGATCTCTCTGTGGGTCTCATCAGTGTACTGACCGACATCGTGTGGAGGACAACTATAGCGTGGAATGCTGGCAACGTCGCGTGCAAGCTAATACGCTTCTTACAGGTCAGTTATAAGATTTTTTGTATACCATAACTAGTACTTTAAACTAGATGTACTGATGTCTTTCCTCCCCTTAATGGATTTCCACTAATCCCTAATTAGAATGCATATTGCCTGGATAGATGGATGTAAGTTCACCGTATAAATAAACCTCCAGCGCTACCTACATAAGTGGGTGTTCGTTTGGAGCAGTGGGAGGGGGGAAGGGGTAAGATCAAATCTCGTCATGGTGTGGTGGATATGCAACTTATTCATTCTATTTCTATGCTAATGCAGGTGAACTTCCCATAGCTAACCTTTATCATTCATACTTATTATTATTATTATTATTTTAGCAACGCGTCTTACTACCCGTTCGGGTTGTACGCCTATGTACTAATTACACTTATGTGTTAGGGATAAGGAAAGTTTAAATGAGATTAAGTTCACCCGCGGGTGACCTGGCGGACTAGGGGTAAGGTGTCAGACTTCTATGCTGGTGGCCGGGGTTCAATCCTCGATCCTGGCAAAGATTTATCTGATTACCAAACCCTTCCTTCACCTCTGACAAGACATCTTGTGAATGTGAGGAATGCCAGGCCTCCACCGTGGTTCGGATTCCACGTTAAACTGTAGGTCCTTCATTTCATCTCACAATCACACTACCATTACACATTAGCGTAAGTGCGTACAACCCGAACGGGTAGTAAGACGCGGTGCTAATAATAATAATAATAATAAGTTCATACGCATGCACGAGGAAGAGTGTAAAACCTTTTAGGGAAACCACCCTCAGTGTACCCGACCGGGATCGAATCCCGATCTCCCCATCTTTGGCAGTCTATTCCAACACGAGAGTAGTGCGTTAGACCACGCAGCCATCGGAGCAGTTCTTCTTATATTAATCCATTAATATCCCTTATGTGTATCTTAATAACTAAGAAAAAGTACCAGAACCTGCATTCACTAAAGGCTCCAAATCTACTTTAGTACAAATATTGAAAGAGTGCAACTTTGCGCCCGAGGGGTTTCCCAAGATGCGCCTTTTTTTACTGGCTCAATTTATCTAGTCACTAAACAAGGAGAAAACTGGTGGCTAGAAATATGGTTATGTCATCATAACTTCATCATGAGTGTTTGTTTTTTTACCATTTGGTGTGAATAATTTACTTCAAGTAAATCCAACTTTATTTAAAATATCTAATGAAAACGTATGAAAATACAAATATTACGAAACATTTTTCTTATAAACCAGCAAGTAAATTAAAGCTAGCATATATATGTATGTTTTTCAAACAAAAACATTTTATATTTTATTGTGTTTTTCTATAATATTAGTTTAAAGATTTTTTTATTTACTTATTTTATAGCATTAGGAACTCTACGTTCATTGCCGCACTTATAAAACTGCGCCACCTATTTTTATCTTGAGTTAGTTCTATCCAGTCCACCTAATTACACCTTATTTGCGTCTTGGGCTAGTTCTACCCAGTCCACCCCACTACACCTCATCCCTTTAATGTATATTCTAATGTTATCCTCCCATCTGCGTCTAGGTCTTCCCATTGGGTTTGCCAGTCAATATACCCTGAACACGATTCTAGAGTGTTCCATTAGGGCTGCATATCGAACCCACCGTCATATAAGATACTTGTTAATCCTAACAATTTCTTGTGATGAGTACAGGATATGTAACTTATCATTGTGAAACCTCCTCCACTCTCCAGTAACCTCATCCCATGTTAGACCAAGTATCTTCCTAAGTATCTTGTTTTCGAACATCCTGAACTGGTTTTCATCATGTAGGGCAAGATACCACGTTTCACACCCATAAATAAAGGCTTTCGTTTCACTAATAACACATTTACATACATTTTAAAATAGGGCTTTAAAATATAACTACACATAATATTTAGTGATGCGATGTCTTTGGATTTAGTTAAAAATAAAACCTCTTTGTATGTAGAGAACGACTCCACAGTTTGTTTTAAATTATTCTTTAAAGAATGCAATGGCGTTAAACGAAAGTAAAATGCAACAATACAATGTAAGCAATAGCTTTTCTACCATGAATTGCGTTATATTGAAACAAATTGTGTGCTTGCAATACATACGTTATTTTAATTTGACTATCATTAATTACAATAAAGTTGGTTAGATTATTCTGAGAAATTACGACAATATGAAACCATTTATTTTATAGAAGTGAAATACTTTAAAATTGGCGCCTACTCTTCACTGAGCGCAAATATACGACGCAAATTTGCTCTTAAATCACGCCTGTTCTTTTATGTAAATAGAGATTTAGGCGCATCTTTCAAAGTTGCACCGGTGAATCTATTTGTTCCCTCTAGTGAATCTGTGGTGCTATTATATTAATTTCATTTTTATTTCTTATAGTTGTATTTTCAGTCTAATAAACACATAAAATTTTAATTAAAATACAATCGTAAGATTTATTAAAAGGTTTATTGAAAAAATGAATCAAACAGATGTGTTATGTTTGCTGACAAAATAATGATTTACTTCAGTATTTTAAACACTATTTATTGTTGTGGTAATTATTTTATTAATATTTTTACAACTTGTTTTGATGGGGATAAGGGAGCGTGAATTAAGGTCTGTCATTTTCCAGAGTTTCATCAAAAGTATTTCTAGATCAAAATAAGTAAAATATTATTTCTGTAGTAACGCTTAGTTTAATTTTCCAAACAGTAATCTCAACAGTCCTTGAATATTTGCCATGGGTGTCCCTGAATTTTCACATGATTGATTAACTTAATTTAAAATATGTTCTACATACCTTGACTTAAGTTTCTTAAAATCACACACTTAGACTAACCATTAAGAAATAAAATAATATAGATTAGTAAAGTATTTATATTTGTATTCTTTAAAGTTTTAAATCTTTAATTGAGGCTCTATTTGGCATCTCTCTTCCGCTTATTTAATTATTCCATCGATAAGTTTGTGTTATGTCTCCTCTTTGACTCTGTTCTAGGTTGTAGTTACGTATTCCTCCACGTACGTTCTTGTGGCGCTGAGTATAGACCGTTACGACGCCATCACACACCCCATGAACTTCTCCGGAAGCTGTAAGTGTGCACGATATTTCACCCTTACGATCCCACGATATCCCTTATCATCCAACATTTTCTCTCGCTAACCACACACACACACACACACACACACCTTTATAAAGTGAATGTGTTTAGAGTTCTAGCGGCCTTTCGAATGTAATTTCGATATTCTTGTGTGTAGAGGTCGCAACAGGTGTTGGGTAAACAGGTACCTTATAGGGAAACTATTCTACATATAGATAACAATGTATCTTTATCCATCTAAAATAAATTCATTTAATGGTATTTTACTAACAACAAATTATAGAAAACTTGAATGTTTTGGAAATTGGCCTTCAAGATTGAATTCAGGAATCTGTGAATAATTTTTCATGTAAAAATACGTTTATATTTTTAAAAATAATAAATAATTTTATGGTCGATTACAAATAATAATGAATGTTGAAAATATGAATTTTGTTAAATATATTTGAACAATTTTGTTTAAAATTTATTTATAAAGTATGATTATTGTGATAAACGAGATAATGTGTTTGTTTTTATGAGTAAAACTTATTTAGGAGTAACCTACTAAAAATATATTTTGGAAATTTTCTTTGAAGCTTTAATAAACAATGTGAAAGAATGTGTCCGATTGTGTTTTACTATTTATTTTGTATCTGAGTTGCGTCCAGCCAAATTTAAATGAGTGTTTGACTTAAGATACTACCTTTTTTCAAACCAATATTAATGGTTGGCTCATATTGTGTACCTGTAAGTCTGAAATCCTTGCGAAAAGTGAGTTTTGATGTAGTGTTTGGCTGTACATGCAATATAAATATATATTGGGTATGAAGTTCACTAGACTTACATAAATATGAAACAAGCTTTTATTTCAGACAAAATTTCCTTTTGAAACTCATGATAAAACAGATAAAATAGTAACTGAAATATCTAAATATTCTAATGCTGACTAACAGCTTTTAGTGTTAGTGCTGCTGATTAATCTTACTCTTCTTTTAATAAAGACATCGGAGCTGACACTTGTGTCAGAATAAAAGTGGTTGGAAGATAAAACGAAACACGTTTAACTGAAGAATGAAAAAGGAAAACTTGGCTGTTCTATCTACATTTCTGTTAGCAGTAGGCCCTATAGGAGTGTACTAGACACAAGTCCTTGGTTTGAGCAATGAGAGAATCCATTATTCAGACACTTATAATGGCACGAAAGGTAGTAGCAATTGAAGTACTTAGAACTAAAATACCTACTCATGAAAACTCGATGGCTTATAACAAAGTATGTAAAATATTATGTAATGTACAATAACACAATTTGGAAACACAAACAATATATTAGATTAATTTCAACCAAGTGAAAATAATTAAATTCTTAAACACAACCGATTGGCAAAAAGTGACACGCCATAATCTGACTATAACCCTATATTGTACCTAAAAATAACCGTTTGGATATTGGTATCACACGCCATTCTTGTATAGTATAACAAAAATTAATTACCATGTAGGACAATCATTCAAAAAGGGAAAGAAAACCAAAATATTAAATGAAGAGAGGAAATTATCACTAACAATTGACGAGTCAACCAGTTTAAATTAATCTTCTAGAATCATTATTTACATAAAAACTACATTAAATACTACATTAAATATAGAGATGGAGGATATTTTTCTCGATTAGATAAAAATTATATGTTAGAGTACAAAAACTATCCAAAAAAATCCCTCTTATTTTGTATCCAGTCATATGGGTTTACGGTACTGAACAATCTTTGAAAATATATATCTAATTTGTTTTACACATAATGGTGCTAGTGTAATATTAGGCGGGTGTTCAGGAGTGGCAACAATGCTTTGTGAGTAGTTTTCTAACATTTTAATGTGACGCTGTTTGAATCATGGATTTTAACTAGCAATCATTGATAAAATTGATTATATCAAAGCAACAAATCATTTCAAAGTATTTTTGAACACATTATATGCGTTATTTATTCAGTCTCCTAAGAATAAAAACAGATTATTGTTAACTGTTGCATTAAGACTTGGAATTCACTAAATAAAATTGGTCGAATACTAGAGATCAGGTTGATATCCCACATTTTTTTAAGAGTTGAGTCAGTCTGGAACTTCTACCAGGCATTAATAATTTACTTTAAGTATGAAGTAAATGACCCAACACAAAATTCCAATAATAAACACAAATGTCTCGGGATGTTTAACTAAATATGTTTAAAAAATGTTTCTGTTTGATATGAAGCGCTTGAAAAAATGATGAATATCTCATTGCAATAGAGATAGTATATTCTGACTAAGGCTGATTAGTTGATACATCGTGTAGTTATAGTGATTGAATCAATTAATTTCAGACCAGATTAAAGAGCAAAAGGAAGTATAAAGCAGCAAAGAGGCGGTATGTACAATTTAATAGCTATATTTCACAATCATTTCAAGCCATGGAATGAAAGAAAGACAGTGACATTTGTCAAGGATAATATTCCAGATATTTTAAGGATTTTTAAATACTGAACTCTAACTTGTGGCCGAGTAATATGGAAGTGACGTAGAGGACTATATAAAAAAAATTGCATCCACTTCAGATCTGAACTAAAAATATATGTTTTGAATGGATTTATAGACTGTGCGGACCGTGGAAGAAAGCATATTCCATTAAGAGTCTGTTAAACCTCTGGCAGATTGCTAAAGTTTTCTTCCTGTAGTTCTTCTGAGTGTGTACGGTGTTTTAGTGTGATTATCTTAGTAATTAATCAACTATGCTTTTCTATTCTTATAACACGTGTCATAGTATTAATATTAATAAAATTAAGTTATCTACTTTTAAAACAATGGGACTCACGACTATATGTTGAGACCTAGTTGCTGTATCGTCAGTTGGCTGTGGAAACAAAATCGCGTCATGCTATGTTCCTGAACCTATGGGTACGTACATGATAAAGAGCGCGCACAGCACTCATCACTCCTAGCTTCGCACATCGCTCATCGCTCATTGCTCATTGCTCATCGCTCATGGAACAGCCTGTGAATGACAAAGAGATTGCTCATCGCATTTCGTACCCTGCTAGCGAAAACCAGTCTGCACGGAGCAATCGATTTACATTATTTAAAAAAAAAAAATTAAAATTGTAATTCCAAGATCTTAATTTTATTTTTAAAATATTTATTAAAACCGAAAAAAATTATCTTTTACAGCAGTAGTGATGAAAGTGATGACATGTTAGCAGCAGCAAAATGTATATTTCTCTTGTCCCAGTATATTTATTAGTTTATCTTTTATGTCACTCATCTCCTTTCTAATATATACTCAATCTGTAGAAAACCAGTACAGGACAAACGTCGAAGTAAAAGTCGAATTGATAATATATAAAACAATAGTGCAATGAACAACACTGAGGATTTGTTTTGACCTTGAACCAACCAATCAGAGCACCACACAGCCCTTCACAAAAACAAACCAGTTTGTTTCTTGTGTCTGGTCGGAGTAAAGAGCGGAGAGTGAGGTGCTTGGCATGCATGCTTCCGTTTTTTTACATGGAGTTGTTTCTACAACTTGTGCGATGTGTGGATCTAGGAGTGATGAGCGAAGTGTGTGCTCCTTGGCATGCACCCTATAGAAATTAACTCTGGTCACTACTTTAACAGTTATCATATTTTTCGGTCAAAGCATAAATAACATTAACTTTTTTTTATTCGCATGTCCAAATTATTGCAAGATGAAAATATTGAGTTACATTACCACTGTATATACTAACTCGCTTTGCTCGTTGGGGGCTACGCCCTCAACCCCCCAGTGAGTTTTCTTTTCAAATGAATGTAAACCAATGTAGTTCCAGAGCCGTTTTTTGATAGGTCTTACCGTTTAGCCACGAGAGACCTCCAAAGAAAAGTCCGTACTGACTTTAAAGTTGCTTCACCATTTTGAATTTTTTTCTGGGGGTTAAAAATTCAAATTCTTAACTCTTTGAATTTTCTCATCCGTTACAGGCTAGAAGCTATAAATTTGCCCAATTTAAGTTTCTAGCTTATCCGGAAGTGGGTAAACATTAATGTCGGTGAGTGAGTCAGCCATGTGGTTTTATAGTAGTATAACAACGTTTATTTTAAATTTAAAAATCATTAAAATATATTCTTAAAAACTTAAATGTTAAATTGATAATATAATTCTCCAATTGGTATACTTAAATTTAAAATTTATTTGAATTAGGAGAATGACAGCACCGGTTCCTTTTTTATCCAGGATTAAGCCCCTGCCCTAAACTAGGATTACTTACAAATAGTTTTGTAGTTTGAATTTGTCCTCAATATATTATGTTCCATTAGTAAACCTGCAATTATTTTTGTTTATTTATCTATTTTGTTTTATATGTGCCTACAGGGAGACGTGCAAGAGCGCTAGTAGCGGTGGCGTGGCTAATCAGTGCTGTGTTCTCTGTTCCCATCGTCATACTCTATCACGAGAGAAGGATAGAAGGTTAGTTTCTTTTTTTGTTTTATTTATTTGAAACCATACTTGTGGTCACGTGATTTATGACATCAGATTTGAACTATACATAATTCCTGAGACGAGTGTGGTTCGAATCTTCAGCTGGTTGAAGTAAGGTTGGTTTTTTCCCCTAAAATATTTACCAATGGGGTCTTACCCGTCTACTTTCCACCTTAATGTGAATGCATTTCTTCTTAACAAACTTTCTTTTCTCTAGCCCATTGATAAAAACTTTAATATACACGTTGTTGAAATTAGTAAATAATTATACTTCTAAATAAATGGTACGGAACTCCTCACCACTTTCTCACTCTATTGTTTAAAAATATAAATCTTTACTCACATCTCGTAATATACGTGAAACAAAATAATATACACTAGCAAACCCAAGCATAAATAATTTCACTATACTTATGTAAAACTATTTTTTGAGTTCCTGTTTTAAATTTTATAATTTTAATTTTTAAAGAATAAATGTCCTCATTTGTATGTTTGGACCAATCAAAACGATCAATTTTGGTTTGCAAGGATCAACACTTCGTATTAAAATTTTAACTTCCGATTGAAATTTTAAGATTTTATTAGATGTTTCATATCTTCAGGTCATCGCATTGCTATTCAATTATTCATTTATAAATTTTGACCAATAAAAATTTAAATATTGACTATTGAGTCTAAAATGCAGATAGAACATTGTTGTACAAACATTTCTCCTAAGAGGTTAAAAGAAAAATAACAAACTTTTTGAGAGACGACTAACTTATATTTAATTACTCTATGACCTTACAAAATTAATGCGTTAAGACTTAAGTAGTATCTCTTTACAACTAAAGCTCACAAAATTTAATTCATATATTTGCCAATATCTCAGAAACGGTTGGTTTTACAAAAATATATTCCATACAAAAGTACTACAATTTTGCAATGATAAGTTATTTAGTATCTCACATAGTTGCGTGGATACGGAAATTTCCGCTTCTCTAAAGTACCCTAAAAGTCATTTTTATGGGAAAATGAAAATAGCCAGCTTATTTATAATCTTAATCAACGCCTAGATACGAATTTTAATCAAAATTGTTAAAGCCGATGTTGGGAAAATCGATTTTTTTTCTTTTTTCGCTTTTTATTTAACTACTCTTTATTTTGAGGTGAAAAAGACACACGGACAGACGGCATTACAAAAACCACTTTTTAGGGTTCGGGGGGTCATTAGACGTCGACATCCATCAACATTTCGGGTTAGATTATTATTATGGTCGCAATACTATACCTTTCTAAAAGTTAGAAAATATATACATTTTTGTATAGATTTAAAGTTATTGATTTTATAAAAATATGTTTCTTAAAAAATAATTGTATTATAAGAATCTACATAATTTCAATGATAAGTAATTTCATATCTTAAATAGTTTCAAAGATATGATAAAAAGTGAGAAATTACGCATCAGACTGGAGCCCTTAAAGTCATTTTACCGAAATATTAAGGTTAGCCATTTTATTTGGAATATTTATAAAAGTTTTTAAATAAAATTTAATCAAAATCGTTGGGGCCAAATTTGAGAAAATCGACATTTTCTCTTTTTGCCCTTTAGTAAAATAAACTACCCGTAATTTTAGGGTTATAATTATATACAATTCCAAAAATACCTCGGGGCAACCCTATTAAAACCATATATACAAAATTTTAGCCCAATCGGTAAAATAGTTTAGCCTCTGGTTGGAGGAACAGACATACAGGCAGACGGAAATTCAAAAACCACTTTGTCGAATTCGGGGGGTGATGAAACGTCGAGATTCATCAACCTCTCAAATTTGATTTTTTTGACGGTCACCATAGTATTACTTTCTCTAACTGTAAGATAGCGAGAAAGTAAACATATATATAGTTTAATGAGTACATGACCTAATAACGAGCCTATCCCATAGCAAATTATTAAATGACTAGTGGGTTGGTGCAGCGATGGCAGCAGATTATTGAACTAAAATGTATTTTGATCTTTTTATTGGGAAAGGATCTATATAATAAGCCCTCACTCCCTTTTTAGTTAAAAGTTTAATCGTCAAAGGCTATTAACTTTACTTAGATATTTAGTTTTTGGTGCGTAATTTGAATAAAATCGTATATTTTCCCCCTTCACACCCCGAGGAGAACTTTAAAATGACCCCTCTCCCAGATGTTTATATATTAGTTGCACCAAACCCCTCAAGTAATGATTGAGCTAATATTATTTTTAAACAAATACAAATATTTTATTTACCGAAATACAGTTAAACACAAATCATGGAAACAAAGAATGATTGTTTAGATGAACCACTCCCCAAACAGAAGGAAAAGATGGAAAATTCGCTAGGTAAATTGGGTTTGAGTTTTATGCCACTATTTTTTACCGGCATCCTTATTCCATAATCTTTAAAATGAGTGTTCGTTTGTCATAATCTATTCAGCTATTTCCTCGTAATTTCTATTAGTGGTAACGGGCTTATCAATTATATATAAAATAGAGAGAGTGATAAAATGTTATAGTGAAAATGAGAGTGTAAGTGGTTGGTTCTGTGATTGTGTATGTGTGTGGGTCAGTGTGAGTGTGTGATGAGAAAAAATGTGTTAGTGAGAAAGTGAGAGAGTGTGTGAGAGAGAGAATGATAATATGTAGAGGAGAATAAGTGATTAAGTGTGGGAGAATGTATGTGTGTGAAAGAGAGAAAGAGAGAAAGTAAAATTTTGGGCTATTGGGTGAAAGAAAGAAAAAATTTGAAAGCGTGTGAGAGGGTGTTTTAGAGGGAAATTTAGAGAAGAAGAAATTAGATCAGAAAGAGAAAATTAGAGTGAGAAAAAGTTTCAGAGAGTGTTTGAGGGAAAGAGCTATAGAGAAAATTTGAGAAAGTGAGTGAGTTTGAGAGAGTGCTTGAGAGAGAATGATTTTGAGAGAGAAAGAGAGTTTGAGGTAGGGAGAGTTATATTGAGATTGAGAAAGAGAGAATTTGTGGGAGAGTGTTCAAGAGATAGAACGTTCGATGGACAGAGCGTTTGAGAGGGATAGAGAGCGTTTGAGAAAGAAAGAGCTTTTGCGATAGAGAAAGCGTTTGAAAAAGTATAATAAAGATAATGAGAGAGAAATTGTATGATAGAGAGTGTATTTGAGAGTATAGTGTGTGAGAGAGAAAATGAGAGAACATTATTTTTGAGAAAGTGTCATAGTGTGTGATTGTGCATGATTGTATTTGTGAAGGGAAAGAGTGTGTATGAGAGAGTGTGTAAAATCGTGAGAGAGAATGACATATTGAGAAAGAGAATGTGAGATTAAGAGAGAGTATATGAAAATATAGATGTGGTACACAAAATATTATTCTAAATATTACATCCTCAAATCTAAGTGTTAAAATGAAAAATAGCTTGTATTGTGTTACTATTTGCTAAAATGAACACCAAAACCCATTATTTGAATAAAATGAATATAAAAATCCATTATTTGAAGAAATGAACATTAAAACTGATACTTAGATAGTTAAAATGGCTTTTTTTTTTCAATCTTCATTCAAGATAATGTTATCATTATTATTATTATTAGCACCGCGTCTTACTACCCGTTCGGGTTATACGCGATAATGTTATCGTTTTGATCTTATAACACATATATGAACATATTTAAACATCATATTATCCTGCGCGAAACAAAGCGTAGGTCATATTTTCACGAACTTATCAAATTTACCTTTTAATTTTCTAATTATGCTCAATATTATTGGTTTAAATGCGAATTAACGATAACATTCCAAAAAAATTAATGTTTCCCCATTTTAGGAATCTTTATTTTAGATGTGCTATCACCAGCATCCAAAGAGAAAGTTGTGATGTGATCGGACCAACGAATAAAGATTGAATTATTATTTTTTAACCAAAGAGATATATCTTATTTAGATATTTACAGCAATGAAACAAATAATAGTTTCCATGGAGATTAAACAAAGAATTAAACACCTACAATTCTCTGTGAAAATTGAGTTTTCGTGTAAAACTACTATTTTTGCCGATATCTTGGACTCCTAACCGTTAAAATGAGTGGTCGTTTGTTAAAATCTGTTCAGTCATTTCCTATTAATTTCTATTAATGGAAAAGGGCTTATTAAATTATATAATATAAGGATGTTAGCACCTTCTGAGAAAGAACCAGTATACTTTCAACATTTGTTAATCTCCTACATTAGAATATTCGTTATCACGTCTTAACATTGAGTTGAAAGTCCCAAGTTCGATTCCTGGTATGGTCGTAGCATGTATTATAGCCTAAGTTGAGATTTTCCATTTCACAATGATGAATTAAGACAAAAGAGATGGGTTTTTTGTTTTTCTTAAAGTATTATTTTTACGCCTCGTCTTAATACCTGTTTGGGCTATAAGCTTATATATTTATTTAACTAATAATATAGTGCAAGTAACGTAAAATTTGGAAGAAATATACTGGCATTATCGTGAAAGGGATCGGGAAACAATTTAATAGAAAACACTCAATACACCCGGCCAGAATTCAAATCCCCACTTCACCGGCAAACCATATAAATGGAGCTTGACATTTAGACCATGTGCCCAATAGGGGAGAGTGTTTTAGTTAAGTTGGTTTGTAGGTCATAGGTTTGTATAGTTAGTTATTTCAAAAATTACCCCTAAAGAATAAAAGACATTCACATTACTAAATACTCAGCTACGGAGAGTCGAACTAATTAATATATTATAGGTAGAGTAATTTCGACCATCATGCAATGTTTCATACTGCTGTTATTCTTTTGTCTATGCTCTGTCTCACTCCATTGATTTACAAATTATTAAAATGATTAGCTTACTTCGTAACATTTTCCCCCGTCAACTAATCTAAACAAAAATACCTTTTTGCACTACATAAAATATGTAAGGAAACATTTGATATGTCCTACTGGATCAGTTTGTGAACAATTTGTATTTTGTCTAATATTATTAACATAATGGGGTGGCTCCGAACTAAGTAATCAAATCTGTGAGGAATATAAAACTGACTAGTGCCATATCCGATAGCTAGTTCCTAACTTGAATTGTTTATCACAGAAAACAAATAAGTTTTTAAAGGAAAAACCGTTATAAAAATAGTCATATTCCGTACTGCTTTCAGACAAAACTTTTGACAGCTAGTCTCCCATCTCTTCCCCCTCTAACTACCACCCCATGTTACCTGTCTTATCTCCCCTCTCCCATCCCCTCCCTACCAAAGTATAATGCAATTTTAGCTTGAACTTTTGTCGTTGGAACTTTCCATATGTTTGATTAAATTCTTGAATGAATAATGTGACTTCAGGGTATGTGGGTCAGACTCAAGATGAGATTGGATTTGGATTTGAGAAATCTGGGATTATTTTGGCCCCGGTGAATTGGCTATTGTCATGTAGTGACAATCAGCTCACGTGTGCTTACCCACTATGTTAGTTTGGCTAATCTTCGCTATCCTATACTATAATGGATACCAGTATCATTGCAGTGAATGCTTTGCTATGAATGCTGGGAAATGGAACTCTCGTTCTTATTTACTAATTTTATGTTCATTTCTTTGGAATAAAAAACTATTCAACAATTTAAAGGGAAAAAAAATATTTAACACAAATTATATTAAGAGCCCATCTCACGGCTAACTAACCGAGAAATTAGAAATAAGATTAATCCTGAAGCAGAAAACTAATCGAGGGGAAGTTTTCTTCATTCTTTATTCGATAGCAGCTAATTTAAAATTAATTTAGTGTTTTTTTTTTTAAAGAATTAACATACCGTGGTAAAAATGTTTCACATTGGTCTAAGTACCACAGTTGTCTATACATAAAGCTATAATAAAGATTTAGGGTTTGTTTGTATACTCAAACTTTTTTAGAATTTGTATTTATGGTTGGTAGCAAAAGAAGACCCCATAATACAGTTTTAAATTTTTTGCATGTGGTTTTTTTGTCAGTAAACTTAAAAATTACTCATCAGATCGGGGAATTGTTTTATTCCTTATTTTTTAGTTAATGGGGTAATCTATGTAAGTTACCATCACTCTTTATCATCGGCGAACGAAGAAGTGTCTAAAAAAGCCTGGAGAAAGCAGTAAACATACGTCACGGCTGTTTGGTGTGGAAACAAAGATGGATGTCATTTTATTCGATCTTTGAGAGGGGAAATCTTTGTACGGGCATAAAATAAAGCAATGGTGTCGAGTTGGCTTAATTATTCTCTAGAATTTTAAGTTGTTGGTTGTGTTAAATTCGTTATAGCTGTGAATAAAGTTCTTGTTTAATGTTTGGTAATAGGCAAAGGGCACAAGTTGGTTCAGTGTTACATGGCTCTCATAATAGTGTGTTTATTTTAAATTAGATTTAATATAATTTACGACGAAGTAAATTTAAACTATCTATTTGGGTGTTCAGTGCAACAATGATTCCACGTAGGATTGCATTAAAAACTTAATAAAATTCTAATTCTAATATGTTAACATTTTGTTGTCAAAATAAAAGATTTTAAACTTTAAAAATATACAATAAATTATGTAAAAATCCTCTTTTAATTTCAATATTTTTTATTGCAACCGCAACATAAAGCAAAGAACAAAAGAAGACACCACAAATTCTCAGCATATAATGAAGTCCTACCATCAACATTTGTCATCATCATCCACTATTTGTTGGGTTTTTTTTATACCACGTCTTACTACCCGTTCGGTTTATAAGTTTATGTACTAATTACGCTAATGGTTTTAGGGATTAGTGAGTTTATATTCATAGGAAGTGTACCCGAATTTGCATGGAAGTCCAGTTTGGAAAAACCACCCACAGTACACCCAATCGAGATTAAAACCTCGATTTTTTCCGTCATCAACAGTTTAGTCTATTGCAAGAATAGCACGTTAGACCATGAGACTACTAAAGCGGGCGTTATACATATTAAAATATGTTTAAACGTATGAAGCAATATTTGATTATTGAATTTAATTAATAATAAATAGGTTAATAGAGTTTGAAATTCTTGATAGTTTCAAGTTCAGTGGTGTATGTGGGGGTCAGTGGTTCAATGCCGCAAACCCATGCCAAAAATAGGGCCCACTACAAAAGTCCACCCGCCCAAAATTAATTTGGTAAGAGATGAAAGTGCTATCTTTGAAGCATATTTTTATTTTGTAAGGATATCATTATTCAATAAAATAAATACTCAATAGTCACTTTTCTGCGCATAATTTTATGCTGTACAGAAAAATTCTGTACATATTTTTTTTTGTAAAATTAATAGAAACAGCTGGAAGGTAGTTTTCAAAACTTTATTAAAAACCATAAGAAGCACAATGAATCAAGAAAGCATGCAGGAATTAGCTATGTTGTCTTTTGAGCTGGCTACTGCCTGTAGTCTTTCCTTGGGGGGAATTGTAGACAATTTCACAGAGATAAATGTTGGTTTAGCTTCTCTTCTTTTTAATATTGATAAGTTATTACAGATTTGTTTATAATATCTTATTCATATCATTTTATTCAATTCACATTAAGTTTTTTTTACATCATATTGAAACTTTTCTGAAACAATCTTTTCAACTGTATGCCTTATGGTAGTTTTCTGAGGTTGGTTTTTCGTACATGGATTTCCACTCTTATTGCTCCACGCAAATGTGGGTGCACTTCTGCTAAATTCAACCTACCTCATATCAAACACATTGGCGTAATTATTACATATACATGTAGTCCGTACGTGTAGTAAGACGCAGCGATAAGATAAATACCCTTTATTTCTTATTATAAAAGAATTCCAGTAATCGATTTAAAAAAAATAATAATCTACAATTGGCCATAAGATTGTGGGTGAGGGGACCCACCACTGGTCCATTACTGCCTAGTTACACCTTTGTATACGTTACAAGCTAACGTTGGTAAAGGTAGTTTTACAATTGGAAGTTTTAGTGGATCTTTAAATTTATATTAATATAATAATCAATAATAAATTATTATCTAGCTGGTGTAATATAAGAATGAATAGAAGAAGTAAAAAATACAATCTCGTATACATCTTTTATACGTATATGTGCTCCCCCCTTTTAAAGGGGCTTAACAGTTTTTAAGGGGGGTACAGACCTGTGACCCCCAATTTGCTACGTCTAGGAAAGAAAGGTTTAAAAAAAATTTGTCTGTTTTAATTGATAAGATATTACTACTACTATTATTATTATTATAATTACTATTTAGATTTTGATATTTGCCCTCAAAAGTGATTACACGATTTGGAGTGAGAATATTTTTAAGAAAATTAGTTAATCATTGTGACTCTCAGATACTGACTGTCCTCTCACCCCTCATTACTTGGATTCATTCAGACGCTAAGGTAATGATCTACATTCTACGGTGTGACTGCCAAAAGTTTTATATTCAGTGTTACTCATTGTGGATGGAATGCAAAGGGTTGATAGGGTGGGGTATCATCACCGATTCCTTTCACACCCCTCCCCCCATTGAAATGTGCCTTCCTCTAGTCTGTTTCACTCCCCTTATGATATTCTCAAGTTTGGAGCTGAACGATGGTTTACATATAACCCCAAATAGTTTATATAACCATCTTTGTTTTAATATTTAACGGCCACCCCAAATAACTTAATTTTCAAACATTTTCCTTTTGCTTGTATTCAAGCCCTTAAACCTCATACAAAAATACTTTCTTACAAACTACCTCGCCCTTCACTAATAAAGTCTTGCCGACACTTTAAGTGGTCATCAAATTAGTTGTTTTTTTCCATTGTGACTTACCACCCGTTAGAGTTATACAAATACATTAATTACGCTGATGAGTTAGGAATGAAGAAGGTAAAATTTTAGATGAAATTCGCCCACATTTGTCTGTATTGAGAGTTGGGAACAGTTTTTGGAAAAAAATACCCTCAATACACCCGGCCGGGATTTGAACCTTGATCTTCCCTTCACCAGCAGCCCAGTCTTATAGTGTGTGTTACCCACCTCAGTGGCCGAGCGGGTCTCGGGTTAGACTGATGTGAAGACGGGGAGATCAGGGTTTGATTCCGGTCGGATGCACTGAAGTGCTTTTTCCTAAATAGTTTCCTCTATCCCTTCACGTAAATGCGGGCGCACCTCTCATTAATTTAACCTTCCTGATTTCTAACACATTAAAGTAATTAGTAAATAAGCGTATAACCCTAACCAGTGCTTAAATTAATTAAATAAAAATAGTGTGTTTGGAACAGTTTTAATTAAAAAAAACACCCTCAGTACACTCTAACAGGATAAGAACCCCAATATCGCTACCAGCAATCCAGTACAATAAAAGGGGGACGCGTTGGACTATCTGACCTCCGATGGTTGTCATCATTATCGACTTTAGTTGAAGCACTCTCAAATAGATTTCATTGTTTGGATTCTTAGAAAAGACTCACACTTAAACTATTTTAAACTCGAATGAGATTTGCTTTCTTCCACCAGATAAGAATTATTTTTTTTTAAACATACTACTGCTTATTTGATTTCAACCTTTAAAAATAAAGCATTTTAAAAATGTCTGCAAAGTGAGTGCTCTTTGACAAAAGCTGCAATCTAGTATTTCTATCCCATTTCCCTTCCAAGAAACTTGACCAATCCAAGCAACAGATTAGTTCTCTCCCCTTTCACTCTCTTTCAAATCAAATTTGACAGATATGACAACAGCACAACTCTAGCTCGATGTCAGTTCAACAGTACAAATATTTCAATAAATGGACGTTTCTTAGGAGTTGCACTCATAGTGCATCTCTAGTTTTACAAGGTAGACTTACCACTTAAGCCCGACAAATAAAATATAATATATAAGACGAAATTCTAAGTCTAGATGAAGTTCTTTGAATTTAAAAAGGAGAGTGAGTGGTAGACTTTGAAAGGTATAAAATAAAGTTTCCTTGCCACACCGGGGACCAAAACTAATAATTGAACTTGTTCAATTTTATATTTGCTGCTTTTGTAACGCCACTATATTTCAAAATGCTCTTTCTCAATAGAAGACACAGTTTTGAATCACCTCATGACTGGAATAGGTTTAAAGTGCATCCTCACGCCTATTTGTTCTTGTTTTTTTGACACTACGTCTTTCTACCCGTCTGAGCTATTTAAATTTAATAACACAAATGGGATAAGGATTCGGATGGAATTGCTTAGAGGAAATGTGCTTGAATCAGCACGGATACTATTTCTGCTAAATTACCCTCAGTACACACCCATCCGTGATTCTGACAGCGTCCCGATCACCGGAGAAACAGGTTAACAACTTTGCGTTTGGTCATCGAGGATATTTGAGAAGAAATTCATCCGTGTACTCTTAGATTTGGAGTGTAAAAAACTAAAGTAATAGCTAACATTTGTCAAATAAATATTACTTTACTTTGCATATATTTGAACCTCAAATGCCCCTCTTACATTATTATAATCTCCCCTACCATATAGGCCACACAGAATATCATATATGAAGGAACTGCATGGTTACTATCGGGAAACAGCATTGTCATTCTCTCGTTTTCGTGTGGTCAATTTTTACTGAAATATAAGACAAACTTAGCAACTCTGCTTTTTCAATGTTGCCAGAAGCTCCTTCTTACACCAGCGCACCACTTTCCGACGTAACTGAGAGTGAGGAGATTTGGCAACAGTTAATAGAGAAAGAGGGAAGATAAAGCTTGCAGTCCTTTCAGGGGTGATATTGGGTGTAGGACTGTTTTTTATTTTCCAATGCATTTTCTCAACAGCTCCTCAGGTAACACCAAACCCACAACCTCTAGGTTAAAATGGCTACACTGATTGGGAGAGCTTGATTGAAAGCTAATTTATCTACACTATAAGGAAAATTTGTGTCTGTTCTCTAGAAAAACCATTTTTAAATTTAACTATTTTCAAAAATGTCTGCTTGAATGCAATGCTGTCACTTGGTCACATAGCGATTCCCGTGTTGGAGGAATCAAGCTCTCCCATTGAGCGCAGCCAATATAACCTGATAATGGCTGTGGGTCTGGTGTATACCTTGTCTGTACCCCCAGTCAATTCCCCAAGAACTTATGTGGTCCTCAGCCAGGGAATGGTTGGACATGCCCGCTTTAGACCACGTGACAAACGGTTCAAGCTCTGAATGTTCAATTTATTTTAAATGAGACGTTTAATGTATTTTTTTTAAAATAACTTACACTGATTATATCCACACACAATTCTGTAACTCGCTTAACCCAAGACAGTACACCACACCCTGCCCTAGCGTCTAGATATTTACTAATTTGATAACAGTATGTACAAGTTTACAAATAAGTAAATATATATGTTAATGCCAGTCAGGATCAATCAGAGGTCTTCTGTACTTGTGATCAACTTCTCCAACCATTTAATTCTTAACTCCTACGGTGGTTATCTATGATGTAACTTGAGTCTCATAAACCATTTCCCTAGATTTGTTCCTCTTCGTTTATTCCCGAACACCAAAGTAATTATAACACAAGGATAACATTTGACCTCGATAATCGGTTCGTTACCTCTCTGATGGCTGGAAGGTCCCGATAAACTTCAAGAACAATAACAGTAGTAGTAATAAAATGTATTCTCTCCGTCGCCCTTAAAAGTTAATAGTTACTTAAAATGGTATTCTTTCGAAAGAAGGGATGGGAACAAAAATAACTTTTTTTTTTATGTTATCGGAAAGACATTATTTATAACACCGCCTGACAGTGACGAATATGGGTCACGTCTCGTGCTCGTTTAATCTCGCGTCTGGCGAGAGCCGTGTCGAGGAAAGTTGATCACGTGGCTACGTGCACGGGGAGACTTATAAACAGGAGGACGTTCCAAACACTGTAAGTGGCATCTTCTGTTGCCAATATTTTGAGTTGCTTTTGCTTTCGTTGAGGTTTTATCTAAGTTATTTATTTTTTTATGTTCCCTTCCCCCCTTTTTTTGTGAGTTAACCACTAATTAAATCGTTTTAGTTTTTAAGAGTCCCGCCAACCGGAGTACTGAGACGCGTTGATAACATTAAACAAGACCGCGTTATTTAATAAGTAGTTTGTTATTTTAAAATGTTTCTAACCCTAAAATGGCGAGGAAACAAATCAGAATGTTTCTATATATTTACATTTCTTACAATTAAAATTTAATATTAAAAAAATTGAGAAAATAGTAAGAATATCAATTTACACTAAGTAACAAAACATAAGTTAACAATATTGTTTGTCAACTTGTTTTATTTGAGTGTTATACAACATTTGTTGTAGAACATCGAAAAAACTAAATTTGGCCAGTAAACAAGTTGCTAAGCAAGTAGCAGTCAGTCTACACCAGGACTTCTGAGGAGGTTGTCCTCCTTGCGGTCACAGCTTGCATTGTGCTGTTGTATAAAAATAAAAAGGTTAAAAGACTGTTCTGGGTCCGACCATCTTTACTAGTTAGAGCTAAATATTGTGCGAGCGATCTTTTGACTGATCTTCAAAGTGATGACCATGAGCTAATGGTTGTGGAGATCAGAACTTATGGTAGTTTTAGCAACTTTGTTCGAATGACCAGCCAGGACTTTGAGTATTTAATAAAATTATATGTAGCCGAATAGAGAGAAAAACACTCTTATTTTAGGGATGATATTCGAGTTAGAGAAATACTAGCAGTAGCATTACAATTTTTAGCTTCTGGCGACTCCTACTAGGGTTTTTGAGTTACTTGTACAAAATTCTAAATCAAATATTGGTAGCATTGTTTCATAATTATAGAAAGCTCTCATTGACTCACTGAAGGACTTTATTAAAGACATAAGTAGGATTACATTTGTTTTAATTAAATTTATTGGCATACACACTTGTCTTTAAATACGATTAGATGATGAAAAAGCAATTTTAAGATTGTCATACTATGTTTAAACATTTCATTCAGTATTTAACAAAAAATATGAGAAGAAAAGGGGAAATCTAAGTACTAATTAAACACTAAAACGAAATCACTTAGAAAATATCCACGTAATGTCATAAGACTTAAAAATACAATACCCTTTTTACATAAAACAAGATACGTGTTAAAATCAAAGCTAAATTTAGACTGAATTAAAGCACTAGTCAGCCTTAAATCTTCCTCGTATTCATTATTGACATTATTCCATGTGATCGCTAGTGTTGGTGACTCAAATGACTCCGGTGGAAGTGGCACGTGTTAAGTGTGGCCAAGTGGTGGCATGGAAAAATGGCTTAGATTCAATGTTCTGGATGAAGTTTCATACTTTCCTATCTCCGCAGAGCACAGGTCTTTGTGTAGTTCAAATTGTGTGACAGTAGCTGCAATGGTGTTTAGTTTACGTAGGGTTACTGCAATGTGCTCCCCAAAAATATCAAATTCATCATGCTTCTCATAGTTAGACAGCTGCTGTTTCATTATATTATATGATTCTTCATCCATAGTCTCATTCTTTACTCTTTTAGCTATTGCAGATATGTCTTTACAGTACTTTCAGTTGAAATCTCAGCCTTTATTGTTGGGTGGGATTCGTCTTCTAGCGGTCGTACTGTTTCAATTTTCTGTTGTATCTGAAAAAATAATAGGATGTGTAAATTGTCAGAAGTGGGTTAGTTAAGGGGGGATGGCGGAAGTGTATAGATACAGGATGTCAAATTGTGTTTTTTTAGATGGAGTGCTGAGAGAGCTATACAGCTCAGGGTTTCCACACATGCTACTCGATTTTTCAAAACTTTCATTGGAATATTGTACAACTGTAAATCACTTATTTTTTATTTTTCAGACTCCGTGAAATCCAGTATAATGGCTTGAAGTTTCACGTGATTTGTTACAAAAAGTGAAACTATAACAATTGTTTAGACAGAGTTGATGTGAATCATGTCACATTGTAAGTAGTTATTAGTTCTAGTGAAATCTATAGTTACAAGAATATGTATAGTATTGTTCTGTAGTCGATGCAAACTATTATATTGTTTATGGCAATGATGGATGTCAAGGATCCATATCGGTTGGGGGATAGGGAGTGGGGTTGAACATTGTAAGTTCAAATAAATGCTTAGCCACAAGAAAGTTGAATCTATCTCCATCTAGAGATTTTCTTGGAAGAAACAATCTAATACTTTTTACATGTATGGCTGATAATACCTTCCCTTTGCTTTCTCATATCATAAAACCGTTTTCTGGCCTTAATGCAAAAAGTTCACGACATTGTATCTGCAACGGAAGAAATAGCAGAGTAAGAAGAACTGTCGAAAAAATTATTCGGCATGTTATTGCTAGTTCCCAGAGTATTTAGAAAGCCAATGCTCCTATAACAAGACAAAACTGCTGTTAAAGTAATGCTTGCATGTGTACATCTTCACAGCTTCATGAGAAAAAGCGATTCTTCCGAAATCTACAACCCCTCAGGAACCTTTCTTTGACTATTACCACTTCGGTGAAGTATTATCTGTAGTGTGAAGAGTTTAAGGGGGACCCAGAGTTACAGTACATTCAGGATATTAATAAGAGTTGCAAGAAAACCAAGCAAACTTGCAACAACAAATAATTGAGATGAGAATTTTAACTACTTTAAAGGCGAGATAGTTAAAATTTCATGACAGGACGGACACTAGATATAACACATGTAGAAGGTAAAGTGAAACAAAGGTACGTTTTCAGTATAATATAGTTCAATCATCTTTACCAGAAACCATATAAAAAGACTCATTTGACATAAAATATTAAACTAATATAAGCTAGTGTTAACAATTTGACAGTTTCCAAAGTTTAGCTTTTCAAACAATAGGCCTAAATGCTTTTTTGAAAAAAAAATATAATGAAAACCAAACATCTATGTCATGTGTGTTTTTTTTAACATTCTCTTCAGTCTGTACAACTTTAATTGAAGTACATTTGGTTTATGTAAAGAAGATAAATTGTAATGAAAAATTATAAATACCTCGTCAGTCTGTACTGCACCTGTAGATTCCTCTTCATCATCACCAGCTTTAGCTGTGTCCTGGATTACAGCTTCAAGTAAATGCCATGGTTCATTTTTTTATCTCTCAGGAACATTAATTTTTTATAAAAAAAATCCATTTTATTTGATCCTCGGCACCCTCTCTACTTTTAGTCCGTTTCTTTATTTCCCTGTTAAATTGTGAAATCAATTCCATAATTTTCTTATCTGTTTCTCCCGCTCCGATTTCGAAAGCATCCCGCCACAAGTCGTGCTTCTTGTTTCTATTTTTGTAATCTTCATGAGTTGTGTCCCACAGCAAGATTCTGTTCCTAAACATGTATATTAAGTTGATAAACGTCTGCTTGCCTCCAATCCACCATTTCATAACACAACAACACAATACTGCAATTACAAGCACAAAGCACACTGCAAGCACTCACGCTGAGTAGAACTCGACTGAGAGTTAAGGTAGTTGGCACGAGTTGTGGAGGGGAGAAGCTGTCTAGCCAACTTGTTTGACAGTGTAGTTAACCAGGGACAAGCAAACTACGATCCACGGGCCAAATTTGGCGCTGATGCTGCCAATCCAGCCCACGGGATAAGTCATTTAAATATGTTGAGTTGTGAAGCAAATATCTAAAAACAAAAACTGTATTTTTATAAAACCATGCCAATCCACATTTCAAATTTTTCTCTGACCTACTAATTTGTTTTTGTTATTTATGTGACCCCTCTCTAAATTTGCACATACCTGATGTAGACCTCGTCTATCTGTGCAACACGCTTTAAAACAGCATTCAAATTACCAACAAGTTGTTCAACATTGTTTTGGTCGGTGACCTGGCGGTCTAGGGGTAAGGTGTCAGACTTCTGTGCTGGCGGCCGGGGTTCAATCCTCGGTCCCGGCAAACATTTATCTGATTACCAAACCCTTCCTTCACCTCTGACAAGACATCTTGTGAATGTGGGGAATGCCAGGCCTCCACCGTGGTTCGGATCCCACGTTAAACTGTAGGTCCTCCATTTCATCTCACAATCACCCTACCATTACACATTAGCGTAAGTGCGTACAAACCGAACGGGTAGTAAGACGCGGTGCTAATAATAATAATAATAATAATAATAATAATAACATTGTTTTGAAACATAAAGTTGTACAAATTGTTACTAGCTAGTTTTCAGTAACCTTTCAAGACAAATTACGTAGCTTTGAGATCAAACCAAATGGTTAAATACATATACGTAGCTTTCCTGAAACAAAATAAAGTAACTTTTTAACAGGGTAGCAATAGAAATGTATTATTGTAAGTCATTATATTATTCTTAGAGAAATCTATTCTTTATAACTTATATGCCCATGATAAATACGATGATGTGAGGCTATTTCCTTTTAAGTAGGTGGCATCTGCTTTGGCGTGTTTCTTAAGGTAATTGGTCACTCACAAATGAAATAAGGAATATATGCTTGGAAAAGGGGCTTATAATGATGGTACAGAGAGAATCTAGGAATAAAAAAATTTAAAAACTCAATTCAAATTAAATAATAAGATATTTTATATTTATATACTAACTAGAATAAGGGCTTAGGGAAGAATATTCCAACGTCAACGTTAAAAACAGAACTATATTTCACTAGCGATGGTCATATTTTAAACTAATTCTTAAGTTAATTTTTAATTTTTTTAAATGTGAAAATTATATTTATCTGCTAATCCGTGTCGTAATTAATGAGGTATGTAACATTTAAAAAAAGACCTGAATTAAAATAATAAACTTATTTACCAGCATAGTTATCTCAGCGCTAGCCTGCTGGAATGGCCTACCTTAGTATGAGTTGGAAGATTGGCAATTGAGTTCGAAACCCAGGTGGATGTGCTAGTTGCTTTTTATTCCCCACACTAAAATGGTTTTCCAATCTTTCGCTCTCTAGAAAAGTGCTTATTCATTACCCATTTAAACTCTATCCCATTTGATAAAAGGCGTTACTAGCCTGGCGTTTCTTTTATAGACATTAAAAACCCACCGGTTCTCATAGTAAGAGTGTTAGACTGGCTAACCACAAGATTAGATGCCAGAGGGTCGATTCCGGGTAGTTCTTAAGGATATTTTTACTTTATTATAGGTGTTTTTCCTACTATCCGACTAATAAATATATTTATCAGGATCTGATCTGTAATATTAGATTTGTATAGATCAGTGGTATTCATCCTGGTGTACGCGTACCATAGGGGTGCGTAAAATTTTAAATATGATACATGTATATTTCTCATTACTATTTATGTAAATTATTTTAGATGTAATTTATAGAATAGATGTATAACTTGCATTATGCATCAACAACTTTGGTGATACAGAGTTGAAGATAAATTATATCTGGGGGTACGTTAGAAAATATTTTTGAATAAAACTGCTCTAGATTATTAGCCTGCAAAACGTGTTTTGTTAAAACTTGGGTATTTAACAAGTGAGAGCAAAGTATACCAATCTCAAAAAATGTTTGACCATTGTTCTCTCTGATAAAACCTTATCAGACTAATATTTCCTTCTATAATATGTTTATTTATTGAGTTAATATATGTTTTGATGTAAACGTGGACTAAATATATTTTATAAACCTGTTAATAAAATGTGAACGTTCAAATATTGGTTAAATCCATATAAAACTAAAGGAAACACTATTTGTAACCAAGATCCACTTGAGTGTTTTAAGAGCTGGGACTGCACTCATGGTGAACTCCAAATTGCTTGAAACCTGATATTTAGAGACCACACGAAGACGCAAGAATAAAACCAACCCCCACCTAGAAGGTGTCGCAAGATTACTTAGATAGCTCACAGCTAGGATACACTTGTAACTTTGTAAGCCAGACAAGAGATTATACATTTTATTTTTTCCAAAATTTGCCTTGTATAGAATATAAACGAGGGATGAGGAGATATGAAACGATTATTTTAAAATTTCACTGGTTAGCTTAATCATAAAATATTGTCAACAAAAAGGAATACACTAAAGACCCTGGAGAATAGATAATTGCAAGGTGCTGAAAAAATAATCAATCTTGAGCATAGACAAGGTGAATACAAGAATCATAGGCTCCAGGTTTAAATGGCTGCGCTTATTGGGAGATCTTGAGTCTTTCAACACGGGGATCATTACATGCAGTCTTAAGTGTTAGCATCGCTAAACAACCAGCATTTTTAAAAACAGTTAATTTTAAAGATGGTTTTAATAGGGGCCTATCAATAAACAGGCTTTTACAAAGCTAGGTTAAGTAGCCCCGCCCCCACTCCTATACCCCCACCCACTCCCACTACCCCCAAAAATATATACCACTCAAACAGCAACTTACAAAGAAAACGTAGAATACTATGCTCAATGTTCTTTGAAAGGCAGTAAAGTATTGAGTTGGTAGGTGAGGGGGGGTTCTGATACATAAGGTACTGTATTGAGTTCTGACCACCACACTTTTACAACCAACAATTTGAAAACGAGTTATTCACTTGGAAGTGCTTGTATCACTGAGAATTGTAACTAGCACTTCCCATTGTCCTAGGTCTCAACCTGGCTCAAGAAGCGCAGAAAAACTCCCGTACGGTTGAGTGTCTAGTGTGTATCTTGTCTGTGGGCTTGGGCGATTTATTGATGTATATATACTCTTAGTACAAAGTTTTGGCTATGTTTGGTGCACAGCGCCTTGGCAATTATGACCTTCCCACTGAGGCCTGGACCATGAAATATAGATCAGCGTAGAGAAAGCTTCTGGTACTAACGTATTACCTTTACCGGGACTCTTACCCAATCCCTTCTTAAACTCTCCTGACGACTCCTTGTAGAGTCGAAACATCAGGTGAAGCTTAACAAAACAAATTCTTGCTTGAATGGCTTCAGGATCCGTCTCGGTTGTACAGAGATTTTAAACCCCCCACTGTCTGATTCGTTAACTCATCCAGTAGCATGGGGGTCTAGGGTTTGGTCCACTTCATGGCTTAAAAGTGGTATACACAGGTGAGCTACGTGGTAAAGACTATTGGTACTATGGTACTGGTCCCAAGAATTACATTTATACGGATATTTATTAATAACACTAATGAATTAGGGGAGTTAAGTTTGAGGATAGTTGAAATTAGAGGAATTGTACGGGCATTTGCGTGAAGGGATAGTGGAAAACATTTAGTGAAAAACCTCAGATGATCCAATTGGGATTCAAACACCGATCTTCTTAGCATTGGACGTCTAGTCTATTGCGATAGTGACGCTTTAGACCATGTGCCCACCGAAGCAGGTATATTCTTAGCTTTCGGTATGGAATAGTGTGAGCTGGCAATTTTTAAGAACGTACACTTCAAACATTTTAAACAATAAAAACTCTCAATATTTGTTTTATTTTGTCTCTGCTACACCTTCCTGCCCACCATCTCACAAAATAGGTTTTAGGTTTGCAATCGACATAGCCAAGGGCCTTATGTTTAATTGAATCCATGAATAAGTACTGAGATAGTTTATACGTTTTAATTTGCTGGCTATTTTCTTTTTATACATCTAAAACGCACACGCTAAGCTTTTAATTTTACTTACACAGGGTGAAAGGCGTAGCGTGGCTTCACAACTGACAAAAGTATCCTTCCGCGCCAACAAGAACAGATGGATAACGGAAACGTAGATGGCGCTAGCTACCGGACAGGTCTTGAAAAAATCATATGTTGGGAAATATCAGTTTTTTCGAGGACGAGTGAAATTTTTATAGTAATATCTTCAAAACCTCTTCTAAGATGATATATCAATGCTTATTAGGTGTTACATTTTCTCATTTTTTGCCATGCAGCTGGCAGTTTTCTATTTAAAAATGTCAAAATTATTTGTATTTGATCACTGTTAAAGTTATAGAGGAAGTGAGTATATAAAAAGCATAACATAATCAACATGCTTCTATTCTTGAACAAACCGTTTCCGGAAAGAAAATTGCAAAACAATAAAACTTTTGAAGATAACCGTTTGTTTCCATGACTCTGCATTTCCACGCAAAATGAAAAGGGCCAATCGCCTTAAAGCCGTCTCTTTATTCAGTTACATCACGTCCACATAATAAATATACATAGTGTTCGTGACACTTTTATATAAATTTGAAAAATCTTCATATTTTCTGATATTTGAATAATTAATCCAAGGACAGGTGACCGAACTGGTGGTCTAGGGGTAAAGTGTTAGACTTCTGTGCTAGGGGTCCGGGGTTAAATCCTCACTCCCGACACAGATTTATCTGATTGCCAAACCCTTCCTTCACCTCTGACAATACGTGTATTAATCATAACTTGTGAATGTGTGGAGTGCCAGGCCTCCACCGTGGTTCAGATCCCACGTTAAACTGTAGGTCCTCCATTTCATTTCACAATCACCCTACCATTACACATTACTGTAAGTGCCTACAACCCGAATGGGTAGTAAAACGCGGGGATACTAATAATTATTAATCCAATAATAGTTTTTGTCTAAATAAAACTATTTCAAACTGCCTGTTGGGATATTGAAAATTTCGATAGATTGGAATTAAAACCTAGTTTGATCTCTTCGAATGAAAAATTCTCATTTACGAAACAAGTTTTGCTTAAAAATATAAATGGAAAATAAACAACCAAGATTATGTCACTTGACCACTCCATCTCATAATATAATAACTTCAAAACATCTCGGGCACAGGGTACTGGTGATTATGTCTCTTTTGAAGTTCAGATAATTTATAAGTAGCATGGTTTCTATCAGTCTGTTCTTAAAATGAACGTCAATGGGGCCGCGATAAATTGACGCGCAGACTTTCCACTCTAACACAATAATTGATTCTAAAATGCGTTATTTAAATATATCGCTCACACCAAAATGAAGCCGAACGATTCTAACAGGGCTCTTTTTGCTTAAAAACCCTATAGTTTGAGTTTTATTAATGCAAAATGTGTACAAATGTGACATTAGCTGACTTTCAACGACTTTTAAATTATATTTGTGGAGCTATGAAACTAGGCTTGATTATAAGGCAATATATATTTAGTCTCTCGCCAATAAATACAGTAATTTGTTGATATGCTCACAACAGAAAATTTAAAGATATTTGAGAAATAAATAGCCTGCTCTTTTCTCTTTACCTCGATATAAGCTCTGTAGTTTTATTTCCCCTTTTTCCTATCGACATGACAAAATATTATTTCAGGTAAAGGGTGAAAGTGAATACAAGCTTATAAATAATAGAGAAGTAGATCCAGAAAACGAGTAGGCAAACTTAAGTGTTTCTAAAATACATCCCTATAACGCATATTACTGCATATCCGGGCTATTAACATATTTACACTAACGTATTAGAGATAAGAAGGGTACAATTTATAAAATGTGTACATGCATTTGCTTGGAATGAAAGTGAAAAACCAATTTAGTTTCCTCTTATTTTTTTACCTCAATACACCCGGTTGGTATTTTACCCCCTAGATCTCATCTTCATCGGGAAATCAGACGATAAGAGACTGCAAAGTGTACAGGGGAATAGAGTAATTTGTTTACAACTCCACACGGTGTAAACTGTTTTGAAAGACGGCAAATAAGGGTCGTGGAAATCGAGAGAACGAATGATTTGAAGGAAGTGTTTTTTATGAAGACGTTTACGACGCTCGCTTGCTTTGATTTGCCGCGTAGGATGAGTAATTGATAGTTAAAAACTTGTACCTTTCCCCTGAAGCTAAGGAACAACTCAATTACACAAAATAAGAGGTATAAAATAACTTGTTATTTGGGCAGAGTGAGGGACGAAAAATGTGTTATTTATAGCTTCAACTAGGCTATAAGCTGGTAATTTATTTAAATGACACAACACATCTAGGCTTTTGGTAGGAAGAACTTTATAGGACAGTTACAAAAGCTACTTAAACTATCTATCTATATTCAAATATCAGGTAATAGGGTAATGTAATGATATGTAGCCGTCACTTCTGATAGAACGTATTAATAATTATAAAATAACACTAATAATTTAGTAAAATATTATTAATGTTGACAACCAAAGACTATGTTTTTATTTCTTATAATGTTTTTACCATAAAAATCTCACTGATGGTTAGGTAGGAAGAACCGTTTCTGACAGTAATTATAACAGCTACTAAAATGTATTTCATAAATCCATGCTGGTGACCAGGTGGTCTAGGGGTAAGGTGTCAAACTTCTATGCTGAGGATCCTGGGTTTAATCCTCGGTACCAGCACAGATTTATCTGAATGCCAAATCCTTCCTTCACCTCTGAAAAGACGTGTATTAATCACAACTTGTGAATGTGTAGAATGCCAGGCCTCCAACGTGGTTCGGATCTCACGTTAAACTGTAGGTCCTCCATTTCATCTCACAATCACCCTACCACTACACATTAGCGTAAGTGCGTATAACCCGAACGGGTAGTAAGACGTGGTGCTAATAATAACAATGATTCATAAATGCAAATGTCATGAGATATAAATCTGTCACTTTTGATAGATAACACCAATAACTATAAAATAGCATTAGTAATTTAGTAAAATATTATCAATGTTGAAGGAAAATAAATGTGTTTTTATTTTATAAACTGCCCTTCCATGTGTGTTCTTGCTGTAGAAAGAAATGGCTCCACTCCACAAGACTCTGTTTCATAAAACTCCAACATTGCAGTACAAATTTACAAGTTAATTTTTACTTTGTCATATCTAGAGAAAGTGTTTTAATCATGAAAAAATAAATCTAGAGAATATTATGATTAATCATTATATTTTATGTGAAATCAAACCCCAAAAATTAAATTTTACAATTATTATGCCTGTCTACATGTATGTCTGTGCATTGCTACTGATCCAATGCGGTGTGATGGATTTTGTTCAAACTTGATATTTAGATATTATAGGGCTTTATCTCGGGAACTTTTGATGATTTTTACTCTAGCCCTCAAAATTAATAAGTTAATTTACTAATGAGTTATTTTTTTAATTCAAAATTTTTCCAAAATAGTTTTAACAATTTTGATTAAAATATATATATCTAGGGATTGTGTGGTATGAAAAATTACAACTTATCATTATTTTTGGGGTAAAAATTTATTTATAGGTAGTTTATTGATTACTTATTTTTCAAAAACTTTATATATTTTATAAATGATTTTAACGATTTGTTTCAAAATAGGTAATTTGGGGTGTTTGACATTACAAATAATACCATATACTTGTTTTGGTGGCAAAGTATCATTTATGGGTAGTTTACTGAAGACTAATTTTTCAAAAGCTTGAAATATTATAAAAATAACTTCATAGAGTTTGTTTCAGATGGGTATCTTGAAAATATTTTGACATGAAAAATAACACTGTAAATTTATTTTTGGATTAAAAACTCATATAGTGACAGATTACTGATTACATATTGTAACGTTGGGCGCGCGTGACTTGGTCACACGTCACCGTGTGAACCACGAGTTCTTTTGAGGATATTGGGGTATGTTACAGCTTAAATATGAATTAAGATACTCGCAGATCATCCAATGTTTTGATTATTAAAAACACCACTCAAAAACATTCACATAATTAAATATACAGCTAAGCAATTCAACAAATTAGGTAGTCAAAGTAATTATGTAAATTAACAAACCAATAAGGGCATAATAAATAGAATTATGATGAATAAATAATAACTAAGCAGTTCACTGAGCTAAGTAATGCTAATAATTTTCTTTAAATTAACAAACAAATTAAAACACATAAAATAAAGTTACACTGGATTAATTATAATGAAACAGTTCACTGACTAAGGTAATATAGGCAATTTATTGTAAATCAATAGACAAATGAAAACACATAAATCAAGTAAACATCGTGTTAACAAAAATACTGTATAACTAGTTAAATATCCAAATATCAGTTCCTTAAAACTTTCGTTCACGGTACAATTTACTTTCAATGTTAAAAACACTCACGGCACCTCGCCATAGGTCCCAGAGCCGTACAAACTACACCCAGCACGCGTCACACGAACACTGGACACGCTGGTCCACTCCCGAACTCATTTGTTGAGAACCAAGAACTGAGAACACCTGGCTATCGCTGAGAGTGTATATATATGGGTGGTGCCAGTTAACGGTCCAGAATCCTCCACTTCTAGAATTAAAAGGCCAGAATAAAAAGGACCCAGACCCCTCCAAACGCGTCTCCGTCCTCCCCCTTATCCCCTCTAATCCCCTAATCAAATGAAAAAGCAACTGCCTACCTGTCTGACAAGAAGGGAGACAGAGAGAACAGGGAGTGCAGCCAGGGTAAACAATGAGAGCGCGCCGGTCCCCCTGTTAAACACTAATATTGTTGCAATGTTTTCCAAACTTTGAATAGTTTTTAAAAAATCGCTCTAAATATTAGGTTCCAAATGGGTTTCTGGGGCGTGTTTGGCATAAAAAAACAACACTCTATACTCGTTTTTGGGGTAAAAACTAGTACATGGGTAGTTTGCTGAAGACTGATATTTGAACATTTTTTAAATATTCTTAAAATGGGACGATGTTGTTACAAATAGGCATATTGGTAGCATTTTGCCATGGAAAATTGTACTTTATAGTTTTTTTTTTCTAAAGATTATTCGTATAGAAGTGATTTTTTTTGAAAATTTGAAATATTAAAAAAAAAAAATTTAATTATCTGGTTTGGTCTTGTTAGTGTTTAAAATGACAAATGGCACTGTTTTATGAGGTAACAATTATTTAAGTGTAGTTTACTGATGACTAATTTTAAAAAAACTAATGGTTTTTTAAATGGCTTAAACGATTTTGTTTAAAATTGATACCTAGGAAGTTGTTGATCTCCCATATAAATAACACCGTTTACTTGGGTTTAGGTAAAAATTAATAAAATGATAGTTTACTGACGAGGGATTTTCTAAAGTAAAAAATATTTTGAAAATGGGTCTAACAAGTTCATTTAAACTGTTTACCTGGGGAGGTTTTACATGAAAAATAAAACTGTAAGCTTGTTTATTTGAGATTAAATTTGTTTAAGGGTAGTTTACTGATTACGTTTTATTAAAATTTGAATATTTAAGAAAATTTCAACATCAATTTGGCTCAAAATGGGTACCTATTAATTATTTTATATAATAAATAACTATAGTTATTAGTTTTTCTAATGAAAGCATTCTCTAATAAATTACTCAAGATTGATTTTTGTAATTTTGAATAGGTACTTTTGAAAATCTCTATACTAATTTTGTCAAAAATTGGTATCGGAGAAATAGTTTATAAAATAATTTTTAATGTATCTGTATTATTCTAAAATAAAATTAATGTAATGCTAGTTCATCTACGACAGATTATAAACAATACCACACGTATCGAAATTGACCCTAAAGATTCAGTTAAAAATGGGGATCCAAAAGTAGTTTTTCTTGGTAAATAAAAATACGTTTTTATATTTACAAATTACAAATAATTTTAGGATAGTTAAAAAATAACTTTTTTATTGGTTAAAAATGTTTGAACAATTTGGGTTAAAGTGTAAAAATCAAGTGTTTCTATTGTTTAGTTTACAAATAACTTTTTTTATCTGCTAAATATATTTGAACAATTTGGTTTAAAGCCTATAAATCAAGAGTTTGTATTATTTGCTTTGATTGGAATATGTTTGTTTTTATTATTAAACTTACATAAGGTTAATTTAGTGAGAACCTATTTTAAACATTTTCGTCAAGATATAAATACAAAATATAACTGTACCATACAATTTATTTGCAACTGTAAGTATATAAGGTCCTATAAATAAAATAGCTTGGTGCATTTAAAAAAAATATTTACAATTCAAATGTTTACAAGTTTACGAACAATTTACTTTTTATTGCAAATTAAGCTACACGCACCATTGAAAATGAATTGGTAAAAATTGCATTTATTTAACAAGATATCAGTTATTCAAAGAATTAAGGAAAATAAATAGCTTCCATTTTGAACTTTTTAAATGAAGATAAGAAATAAGACAAAATCCTAAAATTGGTTAAATTATATAAGTTTGGGTGACCTGGTGGTCTTGGGGTTAGGTGTCAGACTTCTGTGCTGGCGGCCGGGGTTCAATCCTCGGCCCGGGCACAGATTTATCTGATTGCCAAACCCTTCCTTCACCTCTGACAAGACATCTTGTGAATGTGGGGAATGCCAGGCCTCCACCGTGGTTCGGATTCCACGTGAAACTGTAGGTTTTCCATTTCATCTCACAATCACCCTACCATTACACATTAACGTAAGTGCGTACAACCCGAACGGGTAGTAAGACGTGGTGCTAATAATAATAATAATATATAAGCTTGCGTTGTTTTTGAGGCACAACATTACAGTAGCACGGTCCGTAATTTAAATTTCCATGAGCTATATCATATGTTGGTTTGTTGTTTAGAACAATAATTGCCTGTGACTTACAATAAATTCTCAATGTTTAACTAACTCACTCGAACCCGTTTATAAGTGGATTTTTCCTAACTTCCATAATCATCGTGTCTACGTCATTATAATGATTTTATAAATATAATAACTATATTAGTTAAAACGTTTGTACATATGATTTATTAATTAAAATATTATATTAGAATAATTATGAACAAATTAGCCATAAATATTACACTTGTAACGTATTTTACCTATGTGCGAAGACTATTAAAAAATATTACATGATCTACAAGTATTTTATGAAACCAAACTAAATATCTTGGTTATAGAAAACCATAATTAGAAAAATATTAAATTTCATTTGTAGCTACAAGAAACATAATTATCTAATTGCTTACAAGATGGCTGATGCCAAAGCATTGATAATACTATCCTTGATATCCACAGAGAATAAAACAAGATTTTTTAACAAAGTTAGTTTCTTATACAGTAAAATATTTTTTAAATTAGTGTGTTGTTATACACACTAAATATAATAATATATTTAATGACAAAATGATTGAATAAATGTTACAAGGTTCATAAAACCAGTCAAGTAAATATGATATAAATATAAATAAAGTTGGATGTTACATATTTTAAATTTATTTGAAGTATCTATCGTGCACTTTCTGAACCAGCTGTTTATATCATCTCAAGTATTATAATATTGATAATAATAACAATATTTAGCACCGCGTCTTACTACCCGTCCGGGTTATACGCTTTAAGTACTAATTACTCTAATGGATTAGTAATTGGGAAGGTTGAATTAGAGGAAGTGAACCCGCATTTGCGTAAGAGGGAGAGTGGAAAACCATTTAGTAAAAACCACCCCCAGTTCACCCGACCGAGATTCGAACCTCGATCTCCCTGTCCTCAGCAGTCGAGCTAAACACGACTCGCGCGTTAGCCAACTACGCCACTGAGGCGGGTAAGTATTACAAACTAAATTAAATCTAGAACAGACACCACATCTAGATTCTGGCCGTTGATTTATTACTATGAAAGAGGAAAAACACATTTTAACAATTCGGCCATGGCGGGAATCAAACCCAGGACTATTAAGTCAATAGACAGAAATAATACCGACTGAGCTAAGCTGTTGGACTGATTGTTAAAATTTGATACAATTTCATTGTCATGTAATGTGGTATAAAGAATAAAACATTTTTACAAAAGAGATATAATACAACAAATAATTATATTAATATCAGTGTAGTTAAATCAGTTGAAGTTAGTATAAACATATTATTTTAATGTATTTAAATATTATGACAAGCAAACAGTATAAAATAATTGCTGAAGTAATGTTGAAATTTTATCAAATAAATTGACCAATATGTAGTGAGTATTTATTTAAAATTTAAATTGTATATCCTTGGTCCGAAAGTGCTAACTAATTTTTAGTTCACTTGAAATAAGGTCAGTCACGTTGATAAAAAAAAAGAGGCCTTTATACGATTTGTTGGAGGAATCATCGGTTTAATCTCTCCATAGTGAAGTGAAGGATACTTCTCGAAGCACATTATACGTTTATGAAAAAATACACAATGAACTCGAATTTACTCGTGCGAGCGGGGCTTATTGCTTTGTACAAACTGAGCTATAATCTTGGACGCCGTGGTTGGTGGGGGGTGGGATCCCTTATTAATTTAAAGCCAATCTTTTGGTCTAGGTACCTGGAAGCTTCTCCTCCGATGGACTTCTATAACACGGCTTGTAGGCGTGTGAGTGTGCGTGTGCATTTGTGTGTGTGGGTGTCGGTGTTACATATATATATTCGATTTAATCAAACGAAATGCCTTCACACTCTGCTAGCCACGTAATAACCGTCCACCTAATAGTCATGAAGGTGTTACAAAGCTAAGTCTCTCTTTAAAAGAGGATAGGTCGAGCTCCTTTATTTAGGAATGCACTTTGTTGGATCCGACAAAGCGACGGACTGAAAATAAAAATATAATATAAAGGTGATAGTTTCTGATAGCTTTAGTAGGTCATATAAATCATGTATGTTCTCACTTGTGAAGGTACAGCATAGAGGTCATTTCATATATGCTCTTTGGTGGAGTGTTTTCGCAACAATGAATATGATTTTGTTTCACAACTTTTAATAGTTTTTCTTATCTCAAAGAGTTTCGGAGATATTATATAAATTGGAGATCTCCGCTTATCTAATGTAGCATTGATGTAATTTTCCCCGAAAACAGAGATTGACACCATTTTGTTTGTAATGTTAAACAGTGCCTAGATACAAATTTTAATCAAAATGGTTGGAAACAATTTCTATAAAACTATATATTTTTTATTTTTGCCCTTAAGGTTTGGATGATTTTTTTTTAAAGCATTTTATAAGAACCATGAAAAGCAAGTCTTAGCCCGATAGGTAAAATGATCTCGGCTCTAGGCCGAACAAAGAGAAATCAACCGACAGAAAGAGAGACGAAATTGCTATAAAAAAAACCTTTTTTGGGTTCAGGGTGTCAAAAAAATCTACATTTCTCAAACTCTCGTATACAATTTTTTTTACTATTACAATTTTTCCTCTCTTTGAGAGTACGGTATAAAGTAAAATATATCAACATTTTCGTATAATGAAAAACACTTATGTTCGTATAAAATTTCTGACTTATTCATTCCATGCTGATATTTACTAATATTAATAATTTTATTTCGATACGATTACAGTATCGATATTCTTTTTCAAACATCGCATCCCTTATTAGGTATCTCTCGGCGAATATAATAACTAATCTGACGTTCTGTGGCGCTTAGTTTATTCTTGCATGATCCAATTAATCCTCCCTATAACCGAGTTTTGGTACAGTTAGTAGAAGGTTAGCCCTGAGGTAGCACGTTACATCTTAATTGGGAGGTTTTGGTTACTTTGTATTTCTGCTAATTTCAACCTCTTTCGTTGCCATATCCAAGTCATGTTGAGCTTGTTGTCGGTTGGATTTGATATAGTTGATCCAGTCGTTCCGTCATCTTCAGGTAGGTGGGCGTTAAGTTTGAGCTTCTAAACCTGACTGGTGTATAATTAATAAGATACTCGGTTGATAAATTTTCAACCCTAATTATAGGAATATGTTGTTTTTTAATTCACAATGGCATTATATAAGATATTTTAATTACATGTATGAACCAAATATATAAACTTTTGTTATTTATACCTTTATTTTCTAACATTTGAAGAACCTTATACAAAATTCAAATATATTTGCTTTCATTTTAGAAATTTTAAAATAGTTGTAGCAAGGAGTGTTGTATAATATAAGATTTATAAGATTTATTTTTATTTTTTGTTTATTAGGTTTGAGAACTATTAAATAATATACATTGATATTTGGTAAAATGTAAAATATTTTATAAATTATTAAAAACCCAAATATTAGAACAATAAAAATATAATTGAGCACATTAAAATTGGTAAAATAATGAAGCTAGTAAACATAAGATATAGAATAAAACGGTTTGAAATAAAGATTATTTCATTTAAGAAATTAAATTGTAATGTAGTAAGTTACGTAAATGTAATTTATAACATAATAAAATTGAAGAAATAGTATAAAATTGAAGAAATAATATAAAATTACTTGTGCTGATTCCTACAGGGAGTGTATGAATAGATAAAAAATTAGTCAAAAAGAAATCAAAATGATAGAGTATTTGTGATATTAGTGAACAAAGAAGAGGATGCACTCCACCTTAATAAATAACAAGGAGACACTGGTTCGGTTTAAGATACATCCAATAAGCGTTTAGTATTATCAATGGTTATGTTCTAGTAACCAAATAGGATAACTCCCAATTCAAGGGCTAGGTTTTTAGGTGTATCTTTGTTTACAAATAACATGCTATACTTTAAATAGAATATAAATTAAAATTAAAGTTGTTTATCTCAATTCCCTCAACTATAGCATGTAGAATAGAAAGCGTGCTATAGAACTTTGTATCTCCTGATTGCCAGAACGATAACTTATACGGCTTTAATTATGTCCCCACATGCCATTCTTTTTTTAAAAATCTAGTTTCTATATAGACTATAATGATTAATTTCCTCAAAGTATGATTGTATTTATATCATTTCCTGATGGCGTGCCTCCTACAGTATGCGTGCCTCGGTTTGACAAGCCGTGAGTAATGTCTCCTTAAGTAACAACATTATGAGTCAAATGGGTATATCATAGAAGTACGAAGGTTTTGGTGACTTTTAACGGCACGGATAATGGAGAGAAAGATTTCTTAGCTTATGTATTATGCGTTTCTAAAAATTAAACAGTTTCCTAGGGTGAGATAGAATGAATCGCGCGCTTGGGCCAATATTATTGTGTTGTTTTATTAACACTAACTTTTAATAGCTAAAATAAATAATTAAATCTCCAGTAGGTACATTTTGTAAAAATGCTATATACAGTAATCTGAAGCGTTGTTGAATATTTGTTGTGGGGATCAAAAGATTTTACTAGAACATTTAATTTAAATTTAAAAAGTTTATAATTAAATGCTTTGCTATAATAAATATCTTAAACCTGTTGAAACTATTTTTGTGTAGTATACTAAGCTAAATGAAGCACTATTTTTTTGTTTAGCCCAAAAAATGTATTTGTTATAAAAGTACAATTTTCAGGCTAGGCCATACGACCATGTTTAAAATAATTCAGAATGGGTAGTTTTCAAAACTTTTTAAGCAATAGTTTGAATTTGTAGAAATGCAAGTGCTTTGATCAACACTGAGATAATTTGTAGAGGTATTACGGGGAGTGCATTGTTGCCAGGGTAAGCAGAGCTTGTTAAAACTGTACTTGTGTTGTATTCTTCCTCATTTGATCCTCTGACCCTTTATAAAATACGTTCTTCTCTACGTACCTCACATGGGAAATCTTTATCTGTGTATAAAAACTGGTCTAAGTTATCAACCAAGCTCCCACCATACGAATGACAAACAATTCATGTTGACCGAAGGATTGTCTTGCGTCAGAATATCGACTATTTTTACGATCCTTAGATAAAACTATCCAGTCGATAGTAATTTAAAATGGGGGGGCTTTCACTCAAGACAGTTAAATAAACACCTATTTGAATATAAAAATAAAAGTGTTAGCATAAATATTTCTTCTCTAAAGCATTATTCTCTAATCCATGGTGGTAATCTAGACATCTAATATACGTTGGACACGCCACAATTCCGCTATCGAGACTACTTTGTCTTTGTCAACAGGTAGGGCGACACGGAAGTTTCCGACATTAACGAAGAGGACAGATAGCGCGCTATCTTCCACATCGCAATCAACCTACGTGTTTTATAAACTACCAGCATGGATGTACCGACAGTGTTTCATGACCTCTTAAAATATATTTTAGTCTTCGTTTCCTCCATCCCTCTCTAAAAAGCAATCTATCAATGAACTCGTGAATTTAACAAGTTTCTTTGATTGAATAATCATTTATAAAGAGAGGGATTATGGAAGGAAGAACTTTTTATAAAATATTGACAAATATTTTTCTTTCAACATTGATAACAATCTACTATTTTATCATTGTTATTTTATGACAATAATTGATATTATATATTAAAATTAATATATGAAGATCACATGGTTTGACACAGGAATATATAAAAGTAGTTTTAGTAATTTTTGTGACTTTAAGGGACAGTCCATCCTACCATAATCCTCCAATTAATGGATCGATCCTTGGGAATTGAAACAATCTTACATTTGAGTAAGTCAAAATACATTATAATATATCCGTTAAATTAAGCTTATCTGTTAAATTTAACAAGAAGCTTATGGTTTAAATAATTGCACATATTTTTTCCTTAGATAAACCCTGATTTCTTTTGGAAGCCCACTTTAGGCCACCAACATTGATTGAATGTCACTAAAATTTCCAATTTTATATAGTAACTATAAAATTAATCTAAAAATGTATCAAAAGGGTTCAATAATACCTCCTTATGGTTTTTTTTTTTTGCACCGCGTCTTACTACACGCTTATGTATTAATTACTCTAATCGAATGTGTTATTTATGAAGAAAGTTGAGTTTATAAAAAATGAACCCGAATTTACATGGAGGAAGCGTAAAAAACTATTCAGGAAAAACCACCCTCATATAGGCCCTATATGAAAAAAAACTGTACAGTACATATTATCTACACTAAACTCTAAAGGCTAAAGGAATGAAATTTTTGACTACAAAATCACATTTTATATCCCTATCGATTGAACCTAAACATTTTTAAAACTCATTTGGTCTTGTTTTCCACTGATGGGGAGGTGGGGTTAGGGTACCGGTCAGCTGCAATGAGGGCGCATTCGTTTGATCAATTATATATCACTCTCCCTTCATGCAAGAAAAGAAATTATTCTTACGGGAGAGCTTCAAGACACCTTTCTAATATTTTTTTATTTATTATTTATTAATAATTCATCTTGTCAATTAAAAATAATAACCAAACTTATTGACAAATATAACATACTATAATATTCATTATTATTATTATTATTATCATCATTATCATTTCTTCCACTTCCAGTGAATAGTGATATTCTATTATATTATCAAAATTTTTGGGGTCTACGAACCAAAGCGAGGGAATTATTTACAAATGTTTGTGTAAATGAATTCTCTATTATTTGTTTGGTTTAAACTTGGCTCTCTAGTGAGTTTGTTAATGATAATTACTTTCCCCCTAACTATAATGTTTATAGAGCTGATAGATTATATGATGAAGCTACTATCTCAAGGGGTGGTGGTGTTCTCATTTCTGTCATTGATTCTATTTCTGGTGTGGCCAGGAGAAACTGACCAAGAGAATAATAAGGAAAATGTCTGGATTGAAATCCCAACATTTGATCGCCAAAAACTGTTAATTGGGAACATATATCTTGCTCCCCAAGTAACAGTCGAAGCATTTAAGAACTACTTTACATTTCTTGAAGGTGCTTTGGCTAACTATACCTATCGAATAATACTATTAGGTGATTTTAACTTCCCCAAATTGATTGGAAATAGCATCGTGCTCAAAACATTTCTCATTTCTACATTAAATTAAAAACTACTCAACTTCTTACTTTGACCAACCTAATAGGATTAGAACAACTTAATGAAGCTGATAATGACATTAACGTCCTTGACATTGTTTTTGCTCATTTCAACCACCCCTTAGTAACTCATAGCTCTCAATCACTAGTAAATATTGATTTAGCACATCCGCCCTTATTGATTTCACGTGATGTACTTCTTGCTACTAAAATTAATGACACCCCCACCACATATATTAACTATGCACGTGGTGATTACCTTAATATTTACAATGACCTGGCCACTGCTGATTGGTCTTGTGTTTATTCTACTACGGATGTTAATTTGGCTGTAGATAATTTTAGCAATTTAGTCCAAAGGAAAATCAAAACGCATATTCCTCAAATTACCATTCTTAATTCATGAAACAAATAGCCGAAACTATTGTTAATGCATTTTAGTGAGGATTACACCTTTTAGATATCATATTCTGAAAATTGAAAAATGACACCTGGGTTCGATTCCCGTGTCCAGGTGTCATTTTTCAATTTTCAGAATATTCTTAATTCATCCAAATATCCTAACTGGTTTTCTTCGACTCTTAAATACTATATTAGGGGAAAAAAAACAATATTTTTTCAAAAAGTTTGAACTAACAAATAATGGTGTATTATATTCACATTTTTCTAACTTCCATAAATTAGTTAAAACTACTTTGATCATAGACAGAGCCAATTGGATGAACTCAATTGAAAATAGTATTAAATGTAAGCCCGAGGAATTATGGAAATTTGTTAAAAACAATCGTGTGAATAAAGTTTCCCCGTCTAACCTAGAAATTAATGGCAGGATTATAATGGATTCTGTATTAATTGCTAATGAATTTGGGAGCTATTTTCATTGCGTTTATATTTCAACTATACCTGTCTTACCCTGCCCCGTTATTGAAACGAGCGCGCCCTTGTATCCTTGCCACATTACACCCTTGGATGTTGCCAGTGCTATAAAAAATTGAGTTCTTCTAGATGTGCCAGGACGGTTGGAATTCCAAGTTTTATTGTTAAAGGCTGTGCCAGCATTTTTAACCCTTTGTTAGCCTATATCTTTAACATTAGCCTGTCAAATGAAACTTTTCCTCTTACAATGGAAACAATCTGTAGTCATACCTATTTATAGAAAAGGGGCAAAAACAAAAACTTGTAATTATAGACCAATTTCCCTCTTAAACACCTTCTCCAAAGTGTTCTAGAAAATCATACATGAGCATACTTTCCACCACCTTAAAAATAAATTTTCAGATACTCAACATGGCTTTATAAAAAATAAATTTACTGTCACTAATTTAGTAGAATTTCTTTGGCATGTTGCCCCTCAAGTCTTTACCCAAGGTCAGGTTGATGCTGTTTATTTTGACCAAAGTAAGGCATTTGACTTATGTCAGCATAGTATTTTTCTCTCTATACTTGGCAATTTTGTACTTTCTCAATCATATGTAAAATGGTTCAGCAGTGAAAAAATAGTTCGTACCCTTTATATTAATGATCTTGGTGTTCTTCCTTATAACAAACTTTTTTTCCACTATCATGTTGACCATGTGATTTCCCAGTCATTAAAATTAATTGGACTTATTAAATTTATTACGTCATCATTTAAAAAAGTTGACTGCTTTTTATGTTTGTACTACGCCCTGGTTAGATCTAAGTTGGAATAAGCTACTGTTGCTTGGAATTCCACTACCTTAACTGACTGACTCTCTTAGATTGGAAAACGTTCAAAGAAAATTTGTTGCTGCATGCTATGGTAAATACTTTAGTAACCGGATTTATTATGGTTATGAAAGAATTCGAAACCTCTTAGGGCTCTAAACTCTCTTCTCGCGTTGACTTTATTGTGATGCCCTTTTTGTTTTTAATATAGTCAATAGTAAAATTTATTGCAAATTTGCCCTTGATCATGTAGGCATTCATATCCCTTCTCGGGCTTCTCGTAATCCAAAATTATTTTTTCTCAATAGCTCTTATAAGGTAAGCCCTATAGGTCGTTTTATCCATAGCCCCAATTCTAGATTTGTCGAATTCGACTTTTATCATAAAATAAAAGCTAAACTCAGAGAGTTATTTAAGGAAATCCCTTATCAATAATTTATCACTAAGAGGTTCTGCCTATAATATCTTAATTTTACAATATTATGATTTATTCTTTGCATATGGTTACTGCTTTTAACCACTCTTTAGTTTTTTGTTATTATTGCTATTTTTTATTATAATCATTATTAATTACTTTTTGGATAACTATTAATAATTATATAACATTATTTAGGCATTTTTGTTGAGCTTATTTTCTTGTGTAAATGTATGTATTTGTAAGGTACTTGTGTACTTTCAGTGCTGGCCTGTTATAGGTCCTACGACTGTTGGCCACCACTATAATAAAGGAAATTTAAATTAAAATTATTATTATTATTATTATTATCAGCACCGCGTCTTACTACCCGTCCGGGTTATAGGCACTTACGCTAATGTGAAATGTAGGGTGATTGAGATATGAAATGGAGGACCTACAATTTAACGTGGGATCCGAACCACGGTGTAGGCCTGTCATTCCACACATTCACAAGTTGTGATTATTACACGTCTTGTCAGAGGTGAAGGAAGGGTTTGGCAAACAGATAAATCCGTACCAGGACCGAGGATTGAACCCCGTACCCCCAGCACAGAAGTCTAACACATTACCACTAGACCACCAGATCACTAATATCCAGTAAAAAGCTTGATCAATTTTGTTTTAGGTTTATTGACCAAAAATGATTTCTTTATCTTGTTTGTATTAATAACATTTAATTTTACTTATTTTTTAGACACTCTACTCATCATTGACTGATTGATACGGATCAAACCAGAGTATTGTAATGCAACAAGCTATAACAATTATATAATTATTTATGATTAATGTATAGTAAAATTGTTAAATTTTACTCTGACTATCAACATAATTATTATTATATTAATAATAATGAGCACCAATATTGACAATCTGTAAAACTAAACCAAACTCTTTTGTGTTTTCTCCAGGCCGGCTGCAATGCTGGATCGACTTCTCCGAGCCATGGCAGTGGCAGCTGTACATGACGCTTGTCGCCGTGACACTGTTTGTCGTCCCGGCGCTCATCATCTCCGCCTGCTATACCGTCATCGTATCCACCATCTGGAGCAAGAGCAAGCAGCTCACCCCGGACACTGGTCGGAGCAGGCATTCTTCCCGCAGTGAGTGGCGGATCTAGAATATAGCTCTCTCTCTCTCTCTCTCTCTCTCATCGCTTATAGCACCTTTTCTTTCTTTGAGACATATCCTTTGTTGCAGATATATATTAACTCTTGAATAAATAATATATCCTATCTTGGATTGATAATATACGTAATTTCTTGCAGATTTAGGCCTATATCTTTTCTTGTAAATATTTAAATATATTCATCCTGGGGCTATAATTATATATAAATTATGGGTGTGCGAAGTCGAATTTTTCAATTCGAGGCGAATTCTAATAGAATATATTAAATATTCTCGAAGTTTGAATATCTTCTTTTGGTTGTTTTATGCTTGAAATAATATTATGTTGTGGCTATTTATATTAATTTATGCACTAAAATAACTTGGGAAATGATTGCTATGTTCGTCGGTGACCTGGTGGTCTAGGGGTAAGGTGTCGGACTTCCGTGCTGGGGGTCCGAGGCTCAATCCTCGGTCCCGGCACGGATTTATCTGATTGCCAAACCCTTCCTTCACCTCTGACAAGACATCTTGTGAATGTGGGGAATGCCATGCCTCCACCGTGGTTCAGATCTCACGTTAAACTGTAGGTCCTCCATTTCATCTTACAATCACCCTACCATTACACATTAACGTAAGTGCGTATAATCCAAACGGGTAGTAATACCCGGTGATAATAATATTAATAATAATAATAATAATTGCACAGTTGTTTGTGAAATTTTGTGTTACTCTGAAATAAAGTTACTATCGCAATATGCAATTCAATTTATTAAGATCATTCCCATTTAAATATTAATTTGTAATGTACAAGATGGCAATAATTGAACATAAATGGAATATTTTGGCCGTCAATATTTTTTATTGGCGAAGCTTCGAAGTCAGAATTTGTTTTGAAGTGAAGTCAAAGCTGATGTTTGTTTCGAAGCCAAGTTGAACTTCTCACATCCCTAATATAAATCCTTCTTGTTAATACATTTGATATATACTTCTTGAAAATATATAACCTACTGTGAAAATGGTTAATGTGATAATTTTGTAAAGTCATTGGTGATTATATAAAGCCACTGGTTACTTGGGGAATGTAAAAAATGTATTCATTATTTCACATACTCACCGGATATTTTACAAAATTACCATCAACCACCAGTGACTGTTAATAAGTTACGTACATATTAGGTTTGGTTAGGTTAGTTTAGTTTAGTAAGGCTAGTTTAAACAAGATTAGATAAGTTTATTTTAGCTTAGGTCAGGTTAGACTCTGTTATCTTAGGCTAGTTTGGATTTATGTTCTACAGTTTTATCCATATACAGTAGATATTTTATAAAATCACTGGTACATGTAACTAATACAGTTCAAGTTTCATACTATCACCATACTGTATTGAAAAATATATAAAATCACTTGTAAACTTATATAAATCCTATTATTTGTTAAATAATCCATCGCTTTCGGTGATTCTAAAAATTCACTGGCTATTTTATAAAATAACGAATTCAGCACGTTCACAGTAACATATATACTTATATCATTCTCAGAAACATGTGTATATCATTTCAAGGGGCGCTATATTGTAACTCGGAATTCGATATATTATATACTTTATTAGCGAAATATATTATTTATTGGAGAGATATATTCTCTCTCAGGTGTATAACCTTACATGGAGATACTTATAAATTATTCTAGAAAAATATATAAATTCTTATATACATTTTTAATTTGGTGCATGCATCACTTATTGGAAAAACCCGATTTTCCTTGGATATATATAATTATTTATCCTTTCTTATAGGTATATGCTATCTCGAATACATTTCAAATAAAACTTATACCTATATAACATATCTATCTATATATATATATATAGAGAGAGAGAGAGAGATAGAGAGAGAGAAGAAGAAGAAGAATACATTGAGAAAGATATGAATATAGAAAACTATAGATAAAGTAAGAAAATGTGAATGTAAAGGGGAACATAAGCATAATCATAAGCATTTTTTCCCCTTTCTATGTTATATATAACCACAAAGAAAAATTATATCTACATTTTCTCTCAATTTAGAGCTTCATATTTTTCTCTAACTCATTTACGTTTCTTTCTCTTCTTTTTCTCCATCTTTTTTTCTGCTTTTCATTCCAATTTTCTCCACTTTTATTTTATCACTCTCTTGTCAAATTACTTTTTCGTCAATTCCTGTGAATGAAATACAAATACATTACAACTGAAACAAACATTAATTTACTGAAACACCATAAGCTTATATTTTGAAACTATATCTTTTCATATTATAATTTTAAGAAAGATATCCTTAAGCCCATCTCCCTTAACTCGTATTGGTAGCAATAAAAGCCTCAACAATCAAAGATCATAAACCTCAATAATACTAGTCATACTAATATTATAAAGAGGAAAGGTTTGATTTTTTGTTTGTTTGTTTGTTTGTAATGAATAGGCTCCGAAACTACT
>CABEEJ010001836.1:2551-28405 GCA_901482245.1 Timema douglasi
GAGAGAGAGAGGCTTCTAAAGAGCCGCGACCTGGCGCGAAGCAAAAGAGGTACTCCTAATGACAGCCCGGTCCATCGGGAGAGGACCCCCTGATCTTCTGGCGGCCACCACTGTATGCTATATTAGATACAGTCGCGTTTAATACAAAGTGACCCGCTTCGGTGGCCACATAGTCTAAGGCAAAGGTCGCCAAATTCATTTAGTATGAGAGCTACTTTCGATATTTAAGGTTTGAATGTATGGAACGTGAGTTAAGGGTAGTGTTTTTGCAGTTTTTATAACAAAACATTTTTTAAACAAATTAAATAAAAAATCGCTCCAGTAGAAACATCGAATTTAATTTTCTTCACACGATGATATCAACATTGGTTGAATATATATCACGAATATAGCTGCATTAGATGAGAAACTTTTTAAATGAAGATAAAAAGTTGTCACTAAATACCAGGACAACTGTTGATATCACCACACGGAGAAAATTATACTCTATTTTTATACTTGAGAAATATTTGATTTATTTTGTCCAAAAAAGTTATGTTATAAAAACTGCAAAAAACACGACCATTAACTCGCATTCCCTACTCTCCTACCTTAAAAATGTTCTACGAGCTACCCAGACTAAAATTTTGCCTTATCAAATATGGGTTATTATTGTAGCCTGTACAGAAGCATTGCCATGACACCTTTGAACTGGCTGGGGATGGGTAGTGTTTATAATTTCACCATCTGGTTTCTTCTTTTAGCGATAATATATTATTATTACTATTATTATTATTATTATTATTATTATTATTATTATTATTATTAGCACCGCGTCTTACTACCCGTTCAGGTTATACGCACTTAACGCTAATGTGTAATGGTAGGGTGATTGTGAAATTAAATGGAGGACCTACAGTTTAACGTGGAATCCAAACCACGGTGGAGACCTGGCATTCTCCACATTCAAAAGTTGTGATTAATACACGTATTGTCAGAAGGGAAGGAAGGGTTTGGAAATAAGATAAATCTGTGCCGGGACCGAGGATTGAACCCTGGACCCCAGCATAGAAGTCAGACACCTTACCCCTAGATCACCAGGTTACCCAGCGATGATATAAAATACGTGGTAGTCTGTGGTATCTGCATTTTTAGTAAAGAATTAATTGGTGACCATTTATCTGATTTTTTTTAAAGTTTCATATAGTTTATATTCAACTGTGTTTAGAGGAGAATATTTGTCTATCTCCAAATGATTTCTACTTTCTTTCGACACCTCCAAGAGTGAAGGGAAGTAGCTATTGTGATTGTAAAAAAAAAAGAAGAGAGAAAGATCGAGATTTTGATAAATGTCGACGTTTCATGACCCCCTGAAAGTATACAAGTGATTTTTGCGTTGCTGTCTGTCCTCCCGTACCTCGGGCTAGAGACGAAACTATTTTACCGTTTCGGTGAACTGGTGGTCTAGGGGTAAGGTGTCGGACTTCTGTGCTGGGGGTGCTGGTTGATTAAGATTATAAATAAACTGGCTATTTTCATTTTCCCATGAAAATGACTTTTAGGATACTTTACAGATGTTGAAATTTCCGTATCTTCACAACTATTTGAGATACGAAATAACTTATTGTTGTAAAGTTGTAGTACTATTAAAGTCAAAAATATGTTTATAAGACCATTAATTTATTAACTATAAGCCAATATTTGTACTTTTTAATTTAGGTTTTTGAAAATGAATGTGATTGTTAGTCTCTTTGGTGGACAAAGAGGTTTCTCTTTTCTCAATTTTTCTGTAAGTGTTCCTAGTTCCTATTACCATAGAGTAAGTAATAGTGTGAATTATTTCATTTATAATCTGTGGTGTGATGTTTCTACAACAATGTATATACCTAGTTTTCTTTTCCCGAATCTTAGGAGTTTTTAGTAAATGTCTATATTTTTAAGATATGAGCGGGAGAAAGTCTGTGCGGTGCACTGTACCAGTTATTTTTTTAATGTAATTCAACATTACCTTTCTTGCACTCAGGGTCTCTTGCCTGCTACAAATACAACCCCCTTGGAAACGACCATAAATCAATCATATCCTGAATGACAATGACACACGTCATGCGCATCAGCTCATATGGGTGTCCATTGAGTGTTGCAACTTGACCTCAAGCTCCGATATTATGATGTAAATTACTGTTGCATAAAACATAATTCACTAGTGAGCTTTCTAAAATGCCACCGGTAGCTCGAGATCGATTGTTTTGGTGATCTCTGCTCCAAGGCATCAAACTCACGTTGGACTGCCCTATCAATGATGGGGATATCAGGGTTCGAGCCCCAGTTTGGTCTACTTAAGGTTGTTTTCCCTAAAGGTTTGTCCACTCTCCCACCACGTTGATGCAGGTACACTTCCTCTAAATTCAGCCTTTCCCATCCCTTAAAAAGTTAGCGTAATTAGTACATCTGCGTACAGTCCGAACAGGTAATAAGATATGGTGCTAAAAAATATTCTAACTAAAAAACTGACCTGCTGATGATGGAGGAATCAGGGTTCAAACCCTATTAGGTTCTACTGAAGGCTGTTTTTCCTAAATAGTTCTCCACTCTCCTTCCACGCAAATGTGTGTAAATTACCTCTAAAATGCTTCCTTCCTCATCTCTACCCCATTTGAGTAATTATCAGGGCCGAATTTCCCACTAGGCCGACAATGCCTGGGCTTAGAGCGGCGTTATTCTGTGGGCGGCATGGAATGAAGGCAACTATTTTGTTCATTTGTTTCATATTTTAATATTTCATTTACCTCATGGAAGCGTATCGTTCTCGGCTACCCCCCAACACGATACCTAACAGGGCTTGCTCCCTTGCTTCTATTCTGCATACCTACCTTCCAAGTGCTAGTACCAGCTTACAAACTGTGTGTTTATGTTCACAACACAGTGACACGTCACACCCTCTGAGGGACTCACACTGAGCCGAGTCCGCCACTTGCAAGCGAGTTCAAGATGACTCAGACTCACATTCACCTCGACTGTTCTATGTTTATTGTTTGTCCCGCTGGTAAATGCGTGCGGTATACAGAACATTCCTTGCTGTGCCGGTGGCCAGTTCTGATCACAGTATTTGTGTTTGACTCGCATGTACACAGTACACTAATTGTACTATTTAGTCTATATCTATGTAAAGTTGTGTTGATGTGTCCTTGCATAAGTGTCATAACGCTATTAACTATAACTTATGCGTGAGTCCGCCTCCCTAGTGTGTTAACTGTTGTGGGTGCTGTTGCTAAGTATTTACGTAAGAAATGAGAAGCCAAATGGCAAGATTTAGCAGTGCTACCGCAATAGCAATGCTATTGTGCACCATCCCTCGTCTTCCTCTGGTAGTACTGGTTAGTTGTTCCTTCATTCACAGAGGCAATGCTTCAAGAGCAGATATCTTCAACATCTACTGGTGTTAATTTAGGTAATAGTGACAATAAATATATCCCAAAAATGACGTAAAATATACTATTGAAATAGGAGGACCAGAAAATGCAGCTGCCAATCACTAGGGGCGTATTTTCATCCTGTATAAGGACCCAAACCTGTTGCCGGAAATTAATAATGAACTACGAGATTGTGTGACAGTTCACGGTGTTGAACAAAACTTCGATGCAGGCTTCTGTGCTTCATTGCGCAAGTATCTCGATAAAGAAAGGCCTATTAAAAGGAATACCTTTTTCTCGAAAACTTCATGATGGGGAGACACAAGTAAGACATTGACTAGTGTAGGCCACTCGCCATCAAAGGACCATGCTTTCTGTGTATCTCGCCTGCTATTTGGTGAACAAAAAAGTATGTTTACTTCAGGGTTCAATGACTGGAATGACTGGACATGCTCACGATAATATATAAATGTATAGTTCAAAAATCCAATATAAAGCCAAAACCATGATGAAAAACTTAAAATGATACATAGAAGCGTATTTATTGCCTATCTTTAGAAAAGGTGGAGGGGTAGGGGTGTGGGGGAGGAGGGTGGCATTTTATCGATGGCCTACAGGCGGCAAGGTAGTAAATCCGGCCCTGGTAATTATCATAAATGCGTATTACCTGAACAGGCAGTAAGACGTGATGATCATATATATATATATATATATATATTCTTATTAAATTATAATCCATAGCCTTCTAACACACTGCTAATTAAAAACTGGCTTCTTAAAATGTACCATCATTTGTATGAATGGAGAATAGTAAACCATTTGGTAGGTCAGAGGGGGTGGGGGGACAGGGGGACAATATAGACACCCCCCAGCCAGGATTCAAACCTCAGCCTACCCTTCATTTACGAACCAGATTAGATGAGCTAGACGTTTAGTACGCGCGTCTCCCACCGATGCGCGGGTAGGTGTATGATGAAGCATCCGCCTACAAACACGTCCCCTGGAGGATCAAAACAAGTATAAAGTCATTAGCGGCTCCTTTCTCTCTGTGCACAGTTTGAGTGAACGAGACTCGTTTAAGAACCATCTGACGTGCTGATTAACCGGTATGTTAGGTACACGATGTAGCTCGAACCATGAATCGAATCGAGGTGAGGATTTATTCTGCATTCCTCACTTGAACACATGTACAGTACATTCGCCACCGGAGTGGTTGTAACTGACAACTTAAAAAAGTTATCTCATGTGTCCATCCGCCAATGTTACCTGCAAAACCATATGTTGTGTTGTTATCACTTTTGAGAGTCAAAACTTTCACAATAAACAAGTTTTTTTTTTTTAAATATTTTCTTTCAAGCGTTTTTATATTATTGAAATACGAACTTAATAAATTAACTTTTAGATGTTTCTTTTTTGTGGAAGTGACGTCTGTAGTTAACTAACATTATGTTTTACTAGACCCTTCCCCCTTCTCCCCCCCCCACCCAGCATTATTATTTTCAACACACATATTGAATAATCATCATAGCCTACCATAAAATATGAGTGACTATCGACATTTTTATGAGGAATAAATTAAATTTTCAAAATAAGATATAGCCTATGTTACTCGCTGATAATGTAGCTTTATATTGGTGAAAGAATTTTTAAAATCGTTCCAGTAGTTTTTGAGTTTATCCATTACAAAAAAAAAAATCAAATCTTTCCTCTTTATAATATTAGTGTAGACAAACGAGAGCATTCTTATCATAAATTAAGATGGCGGACCAGTCGAAACAAGGGTTGTTGATGACGTCAAACAAGCCGTATTTTGGTCTTGTTTATGCTCATAATGTGTTTACTAAATAAAAGCGTTTTATTTCTAAACTAAGATTTTATATGGTTCCTTCTCTAGATTATAAAATATATATATATTTGTAGAATAACACGATACTGTACAAGTGTGAATATAATACCTTTAAATGTATTATTTAATATACTATGATATCTCTTGTAACCACAGTAGTTAAATTAAAAACATTAGTCAGGCCTATATAGATATTTTTTTGTTCTTTCAATGAGTTAAGAAAAGGCCAACACCATATTAATTCCTACGGAAGTATCAATAGAAGCGTTTATTACATCTTTTATTGATAATATATTATTACAGTACTCGATAAATATTAATTGTTTCCACATCCGTCACTTTTAATTAATGTTTACAATAAAAAATCTTCTGCTAGCTGTCAGTTATCAGCCCATCTATGGCGAATGGACTTGTAAAGAAGAAGGGCGCTCTAAACATGCTAGTAGGGGTGGGAACTGTACTAAACATGAAGGAAATTAGTATACATGTAGTTTACAAAATATGGCATAAATTGAACTTGATCTGGAAGTAAAAATAGATCGTGAAAGAAATTGGTCCTTTTTAGTTGTCCTTTGGTTCGTACGGTGTATGTATGTTTGGAAACGCTCTACATGTAGCAAATTGTATTAAATTGAGCCTAATAATATAATATTATATTATCTTCATCTATTAACAGAATACAAACCTAATGAAATTAATATGAATGGGAAAACCTGGAGTAAGACTTTTCTTTGTAAATGTGATTCTAAATAAACAAAAATCAACAAAACAGATATGATCTTTTGATATTTGCCAATTTTTTTAATTTCTGACACTTTTCTTCTGAAATCTAACCCCATATTGGGAAACATTTGATTTGTAATATTTTTTTTTTAAGAAAACGTGGGATAATTTACACCGCCGGTAATTACTGTAAGTACCGGATTTTACCTGCTTTATTTTCTTTTCTTTGATCGTAAAACAAATGCAGCTAAGCTACAGTAAGCCCATGTTAGTTTAATAGTGCCTATAATTGCAAATTCTGTTGGTGCTTGCCTATTTTATGAATAAGTGACTTAACAAGCCTATTTCGGCTTTGGCCTCTCTCTTTTTTCATACTGAATGGATTCATAATAATTATTATTATTATTATTATTAAGCCTATTATTATTTTGCTTAAAAAGAGAATCCAATATCTTGGAAATCGTAAGTCGCGGCATACTTATTTGTTATAGGTTTGAAAAATGGCACTTGTCAAAATAGTTTCCAATGAGCGTAAATTGGGTGGAAGACAATATGAACCGTGGCAGACATCTTGGGAGGAAACAGAATGCCGTTGCAAGAAAAAAGTTAAACTTCTCCGGAAACGGCAAATATGAAATTTTGTTCCTTGACATCGTGTGAAATATAACTTGGCTTTTCAAACTATAAAAATGTATGTCCGTAAATATAACCCATTTCACTACTTAAAATCTAGAAAAGTATCTGGTGATTAACAACATTTGACACGCTACAGTGGTCGAATGGGCTAAGATGTAACTCTCGCAGTAGAATGGACTGCCGATGAGGGGAGATCGAGATTTGAATCTCGGTCAGGCAAGGTACTTTTTACTAAACAGTTTTTTCTTCTCCCTCCACGTAAGCGCAGATACATTACCTCTTAAATTCCACCTTCCTAACCTCTAGCAAATTAGCGTATTTAGTACAACAGAGGCATATTCGTATAACCTAAACGTATAGTTAGAGAATGTATTTAAAATTTTGAATTGGATGTAGGTAATAAAATTGTAGGTAGTAAAATCAATTTTACATTGCATAGTGTGTGCTTTTTTTCTTTAAGTGCCTTTTCTGGTGTCTAAATACCATATTTTAATGCTTTTTTTAACCATTTTTGTTGCATAAGAATCCGTTCCCTAGTAATTAGGCATACAAACTCGTTTGGATAGAGCTCGGTCAATGAGAAAATATAAATCGCTGTTAGGCCTCACGGCTTAAAATATACTGGTCTATGTAGTTTTCTGGAACTACAGCTATATTTTTTAGAAGAAGGCTAAATCTAGAGCTCTTTTTTCATCAAGCTTAGTCTTATAGCTATGCAAATATACTTAAGAGGTCGTTAAAAATGAGCAAATGTCCCAATTTCACACATATTTTCTATTAATAAAACTCAAACTATAGGAAATTGAACCCCGTTGGAATCTTTCATATTTATTTTGGCGTGAACCATATTTTGAAATAACGTTTCGTAGAATTTAAAATCGTTTTATAGCTGAACGTCAGCACTGTAATTTCTCGCTTACATAGGCAGCCCCCTTAATGTGAGAGTGTAGGAGACGCGAGAAAAGGCCATTGTTTTTGCAGTCTTTATAGTAAAACTTTTTTGGCGGGCCAAATTAAATTAAATATTGTTTCAGTACAAATATAAAGTTTAGTTTTCTTCACAGGGTAATATCAACAGCTGTTATCTGTCATGAGCATAGCTGCAGTAGACGATACACTTTTTAAATGATGAGAAATGGTTGTCACTAAATTCCATAACACCCTTGATATATATTCAACAATTGTTGAGATCAACATGTGAAGAAAATTAAATTCTACGTTTGTACTGAATCAATATTTGATTTATTTTGACAAAAAAAAGAGTTTTATATAAAAACTACAAACACACTGATCTTTTCTCGCCTTTCCTACATTACCACCTTAAGGGTGACTCTTTTAGCCGACGATTTCACAGCCGCGCATCGGGTAAAAACTGAAACGTCACATCAATTAGCTGTACGTAGCGGACTCGGACAAAGGTATCCAGCGGTGACGCGGTGGATGTTTGGACACCTTGTAGGCCAACACGGCTCCTTTCATTCAATACTTATTCCTTCTCTAATGATATTAAATATAAAAGGACCAAGTACTTTGTACTTTGAAATCTATATCAATCTTATTTCAATCCTATTACAATCTTTCTTATATAAAGAATATTTTTTTAATGAAACATTTATTTTATTCTTCTTCTTTGTGAGCTGTCGAGGGCCCTCTTGCGGAGGTATTGTTGTTTATCATTGGGAGTTGTTTTTGGTTCCATTTTAAACATTGTTCTGGACTCCGCGTGGGGGCGCGCGCAACACCCCTCATTCTACCATCATCTCCCGCCCCCACCACCACCCCCTTACATAGGTTCTAACACCTTGCATTGTTCCCTCGGCTCTCCTACGGAGTGGTAAAAAAACATAAATAAAAAATAGACTCCCTGGAGGGGCTATGGTGTTGCGGCATCTTTTGTTCAACAAATTCCCCTTGATGTTCTTACAAATTCCCACTGTCACGTCTAGTGTTAGCCCTTGGGGGGGAATAGAGAGGTGGGGAAGTAAAAAAAAAGGGGGGTCTGACTTGATTTATTGGGGGGCCTGGACCCCGGGCTAAACGCTCCATCAGAGGCTACAAACCACTGCCCCTTCTTCACTCACTCCACCCTTTACCCATACCCCTCTTCCATTAAAAAAAACCGGTCTTACCTGACCGGCCACGTCAACTGCACATTTCAACAATTTTATGGCGTACCCTGGTTCTAATTAGAATTTTTTTAATCTCCTTCTTTCTTCACGTCTCTCTTTTCTTTATCTCCCCCGCCCCCCTTTTTGCCTTTTATTTTGCTTGACTTGCAGTGATTAATTAAATATTTAATCATTAATAAATTGAGTTAATATAACACGTTAATCTTGTTAGCGATGCTGTTTTTTTCACTTCTTGTTTTATTACACGGTTTATATCTGCAAGTCATCTCTATCCAGTTGGGCCTTCTATCGTATTCCTTACGATCAAACAAGGTGCAGCCCGTTTCATAGTAGGTTCTATAGTCCAAATAATATGACCTATTCCCATCGGTTTTAGAATATGGGCTAAGTTTTAAGATAAAAAATATATTGAATAAAAACGTCAACATTTATAATATTTAAAGGGGAACAGGGAAAAAAGAAGGAAAGCCACATCACACACATTTCCTAAGACAATGACTTTGATACCTTAAACCTCGCACAGACACAAGCAAATAATTTTAGAAAAAAGTATTTTAAATAATATAAAAATATATCTCTTTTAACCAGAAACTAAAGTGAATTAGAAGGGCCTCATGATTGTCTACCAGATGGAATAACTAAATTAAAATTTGACATTCCCCTTGTTTCCCCTGTACCTTTCGTGTTGTTTTTTTTACACTAGCTTCTGCCATTGAGGCGCGGTGCTCTTGAAGTTTAATTCTATGTTCACATTTATTTTATATTATAATTTCAAGAACCGCTAAAATTGCCTACTAAGGGGGCCAACTAGGTAAGTGATAAATTACCGTGCATAAGTTCAGCCCTAACGCAATATTTAATTCTACGATATTTTATTTCAAAATATGGTTCACGCTAAAATAAATTTGAAAGATTCCAACAGGACTCTCTTCCGTCAACAGCCCTATATTTTGAGCTTTATTAATAGAAACAAATGTGTTAAGATGTAATAATAGCTCATTTTAAACGACTTTTAAAGAATATTTACGGAGCTATGATACCAGGCTTGATGAAAAATAGTTCTAGATTTAACCTTCTTCTAAAAAATACAATAATATTTTGATAGGCTCAAAACAAAAAATTTTAAAATATTTTTGAACTAGCAGTGAGCATTTCTTTTTACCTTGAGATAAGAAGTTTCGTAGTTTTCTTTCCTCTTTTTCTTAATGACATGAAAAAAAAGTGGTTGCTGTTGAAGGGCGAAAGGGAATATAAGCTTAGACGAGCGCGCTCGAATTGCGGAATAAGGTATACCTGTCAGCAGACATTCAATCAGGGCGCACTCGAATTGCTTCATAAAGTATACCTGTCAGCTGGTCCACACGAATTGCGAAATAACCTGTAATCCCATTCAAATCCTAACTCCCAACCTAGCCTAGCCTAACTTAACATAACATAACCTATCCTAACTTAACATAACATAACCTATCCTAACCTAACATAACATAACAACCTAGTCTAACGTAACCTAACCTCCTTGTTCCATTTTGAACAAGTTCATTATGAATTTAATTTTTACTCCGCAGTTCGTGTAAGGGTAATACCAAGCTTGGATGAGTTGCTGCGCAATTCATGTGCACCCCTATTAGTTGCTACTCAATTTGTGTGCACCAGGTCAGACAGAATATAGAAATAATTCCAGAAAAGACACAGGCCATTGTATTTTAGCCATGTGTCCTGACAGCGTGGACCGAGGCGGCTGCCTTAAACTGAGTTGAATATTAAAGAATTACATAACTATTTTAAGAACGTTTTAATAATGTGCGTTTTGATGTCCCAATTTTTTTCACATTAACATATTTTTTAAGCGATTTAATTTATAAAGATCTTCTTCTCCTCAAATTGAGTAAATTATTTCTTAATTTGTCTACTTTTTGACTATAGGATGACTTTATATATTCATACTATAACATCGCTAATTGGTCCTTTGACTATCTACAACTATTTGTTATTGCCTCAGAAAGTGTCACAAAAACTAAATTTAGTATACGTGGAACTAAATAATATATATTGTTACAGAAACAAAATGGGAAAAAAGTTCATCGTATCCAACCAAAGAGCATACGTGAAATAATACACTCTCTTACAGAAACGTGTTATTTGTTCTGTGCATTTTCAAATTCTCACTTCTCAAAGCCTTATGTAAAAAAATAGATTTGCCTTTAACTCAAGAAATATTAATTTTATAAAACATTCTTTCAAACGAAGGTTGTTATTTTTAAAAGTACTTCAACTTTAGTTTAGTATCTAAAAGAGTTGAGGAAGTAAATTATCATAAATGCCAAATTTTCGCACATGTAAAGTACTTTCAAAGTAGTTTTCATGGGAAAATTAGACGCGTCATTTTGTTTGTAATGCTAAACAGTGTCTAGATACGAATTTTAATCAACATATTTTAAGCAGATTTTGAGAAAATCGAGTTTTACTCTTTTCTTCTTTAACATAGCTACGGTTAATTTTAGCGGGGGTTAAATTATTCCAAAAACACCTTGGGAGAGCCTTATATGAACCCTAAATAGCATAAGTACCGGAACTAAGAGGGAGGGAATGGGTACATCGCCCCCTCACCACCTGCCCCCCTCCCGCTTTGATCTCTTTTTGTGGAGGCTGAAATACAGACATACGGAATTACTAAATCCACTTGTTCGTGTTCAGGGGGTCATGAAACGTCCACATTCATCAAAATTTGATATTTTTTATGTTCACAATACTTTCTCTCTTCAAGGAGTAGCGTAGTGGTTGAAGTCACTCTTAATAAAAAGTTAATTTGTTTAGATATATAAATAATTAATATGAAACCTTAAGAGCGCGCATCACATCACAATCAACTCTGTGATACAGTCGGCTAGAAATCGTAAAATTTACATGAGTGCTATTGCACGTGGATCAATTCTGATTAAACATTAATGAAAATAAAGTGTTAATAGAAGTAATAATACTCAACATTGCTAAAATATTAAATGATATTAGGATGAAAACTGTATTGAAAAGGCCGTCTTTTGGCCATTTTAGAATTTCTTCACAGATAACCATTACAGTGCACAAATCTTCATTCTGTCATAATAGGGACATACTGTAGTTATTAACAAGAAACTTTGTTGCTTTGTCCCTCACCGTCACCGCAGTAAATGTCAAGTAATCATTCAAATATAAATGCACTGCACACATTTCTGGCATCTCGTAGGTGTTTTCTTTCAACTTTTATGCCGGTTTTCTGAAGATTTTTTTCTTCTCTAAATGGTTTCCGCATACATATTTCACCACAATTTACTACACGTCCGGATTATTCACATTTATTAACACTGTTAGGGGTAGATAAGAATTAAGGCAGAATTGTATAAGAAATATATCCCCATTTTTGTGAAGGTGAAACCAATTAAACAAAAAATATCCAGAGTAAACCTAGTTAGGACTCAAACTCCGACGTACTGGTCACAAACAAACCAGATTAGACCAGTTTGACGTTTAATTTAGGTGTCCACCAATATGGGTAAATATTACTTCAGTGGCTTTAAAGTTTCATAGAGCTTATTTATTACTCATTTATCTATGCAAGGCACCTTTTTAAAATTTCTATTTTTGTTTTTAGTATATGATAATTATGATTAAATTTTGTTTAAACCTGATTGTTATTTTATATAATGTAACTCAAATTTTATGTATTAGTTCACAAGCGACACATACTGATCAAGCAGCCACCATCGGTTGGCGAAAATGGTGGCATCTGCTGCCGTTAATCTCAGTTTTTTTCATACCCCAGCCACTACTTCTTTATTCAAGTAGCTTTTCATTTATCCTCACAAGGCTGAGTTGACCCCGTTCCAGATTCACTGCTTCACAGAAAATCTGGAAGCACCGTGGATCGAACCAGGGACCTCTGGATCTATAGCCATAAACACTGACCACTAGATCAAAGAGGCGGTCAAATAATGAAATACTTTTTTATTGTTATTAATTTTTGATTAATTATTCTTTTCTAAGTGGGATGAAAAAATGTACCCATTAGCGAAGAGTTGAATAAAATCATGTTGTATCCTGTTAAGTGCCGTGTATATATATTTTTTCTTCTCTCCAAACATCGTTTACTTAACACGATTTGAACAGAAAAGGTGCGAGAAGAACTTCTATTCAAAACAGTTTCTTTGAAATAGAGATCCATCACACCCATCCATTCAAATTCAATCGTCAAAATAAGACCTGGGCATTCCATAGTTGTTGTTTTTTCTATTCTCAGAGAAATAAAAAAAAAATAGAGAGAGATAGAAAAAGACCGAGTTGTATTTTTTTATTGGCCTAATCCATCGTGCACCTATTAAATTGTGTTTGACTCGTGAAAAGCATTCGATGATGTTGGGGGCCTTGAAGAGGTTGGTTTGGTTGGGACCGCGTCGTAAGCAAAGCACGTCCCTTTTGTTGTCGGTAAAAGATGTAAAGAAGCAGCTAGATGTGGCAGCCTTGCTTGATGGCTATCTAACCAGATGGGATTAGAGAAGAAGAGCCACGGGCGAGAAGGGCCTAACGGACCAACCTTAAATTACGAAAGAGATTTTTTTTGGGGTGGGTGGGTATGGAGTCAGCATTGTCTTACTTTTTCTTATAAAACGGGGTAGGAGGAAAGGGTTTCAATACATCTAACGATCAATAAAATACTGTTTTAAATAATGTATTGAAAATTATTCAATAGCAAAAAAAAGAGAGTATAACTTAACCTGTTTCGCAAAATTATCGGTCCTTTAAAAAAAGATTCCTACATTTTAACATTTTAATCTACACACGCTATATATTATTAATAAATTGATGAAACAATCCCTTAAACTTTAATAGTAAACAAAATCGAAAATAAACATGTATTTTTAAATATAAATTAAGTGCCTGATTTAAAGGGTTATTTTGATAGAATAAATAAAGTAAAATTAAAATTACCATCATTACATTTAATAGAATTCAAACTATTTCATAGAACATCAAAAATTCTACGTGAGATTTTTTACTAAGGTTTATAGAGACAAATTCTATACAAAACAATTGTTAGAAAATTTTGAAATGTTTCATATTCATTCAATGACTAACCTCAGATAAATCATTAATTTTCCCTTTTTTATAGAAATATAATTCATATCACTCTCTTTATTAACAATCTTTATGCCAAAAAATAATCAAACGATTAAAATAATATAATTTACCAAACAGTAAAAATTACGTAAGGCATAAGTGGGAGAAAAAGAGGGGTGGATGGAAAATCTTACGATTCCTTACTTGTGACTAGGGGAGGGGGGGTAAAAAGTCGTCAATGCGGGAATTACGATCAGGTTAACGTTCAATTAACATTCACGTTGCGTAACGTAAAGTTTCGTCTCGTGTTTTTAAATGGAAGCCATCACGATGTAGATAACTTAACATTCATTTAACTTAAGTGTTGCCCAGAGAGAACTTTCACGTTAAATGAAGAGTACCACGTGCTCTATCCATTGATCTCTAGCTCTAGCTAGCCAATCACGTTGCGAGTGACGTCAACAAGGCTTAATTTGTTTGATTATGGTATTCAGACAAATTATAAATACTATTCCCCCCTCCATCCCCCCGCATTTCGTGAACTCTACCTCTAAGTCACAAGTAGACGTATGGTCGAGTAAAATAAATTTATAAACATCAGATACCAAGTAGACCCATAACGTTCCTGTGGGAAACCGTTAGGAAGGAGAGCAAACAGGGGAATGGAGGTGGGTTAAGAAAATACAAATGACAGTACAATGTGTTGTAATCTGTCCTCCCCTCCGCCCTATTTGATTCACAAATACGCTCTTCAGTAGCCACATGGTATAAGGCAGCAATTTGGCAATCTGTTGATCGTGACCAACTAGTAGATATTGCAGCAATTTTCAGTCAATCACACAAGAAAACTACTTTGTTATTAGAAGTCTCTCTCTGATTTTTTTAAACTTACTTTCAAACACTATTTGATTGTAACCAAAATTACCTTGATTGGCCACAATCGGTAATGTTATAAGGAAAGTAAATAGTTTAATATGAAAATAAGTATTTTATAATATTTTTTTCTGTAGGGATGTGGACAAATATTTAAGTAAGGTTGATTTTAAAGAATAAATATTAGATATAAGATATACACAATAAATAGCAAAAGTATAATGGAGAAATGATGGCTGATTGTGGGAACTTCGAAAAGTTTATTAATTAATTGTGGTTCTGAAAAATTTACCAAACCCTGGTCTAAGGTGACACACTCAATAGAGACTAGCCTATCGATGACGGGAAGGTTGGAGTTCAAATACCGGTCAGGTGTACTGAGACTAATTTATCAAAAAAGGATTTACCACTCTACTTCCACGCAAATTCTGGTACACTTCTTTTAAATTCCATCTTAGCCATCCCTAACACATTAACGTATCTAGCGCATACACGTATAACTTGAACGGGTAGTAAGATGTGTCAATAAAGTCAAAAGATCCATTTCACGCTCATAAACCAGTTAATTACCTTTCATTTCCCGGCCATTTAGCTTTTTATGATCAATCACTTTTTTTTTTTAACTTTTCATGGCATACATTTTAAACTATGTTCACGGGTCCGTCGCAAATATTTTTTTGTGTTCATTTCAGTAAGCACCAAACTCATGTACTATTAAAGCTTTTGTAATTATTTAACCTAAGCGCAACATCAGCCGATTGGCGATGTCTCAGCTACCTTGGAGGCATCCTTAAGTGTTTGGATGTGGTTGGAATACTCGGTAGGCCGGTGCTGCTTAGACAACTAGCCTACCTTGTTTTATGAGACAGTCTCTAAACAGAATATTAATATTGTAATATAAACAAATACTACTTTAGAGTACTTTATTATTGATTTATAATTTATCAGGCCTTTCAAATTCAGAAAATTACTTTAACATGGCATATAACATTTGTGGGTTGTAAATATATTTCTTAACACCACGCCTTACTACCTGTTCAGGTTATACAAATATGTACTATTTATACTAAGTTAGGGATGAGGAAATTTGAATTTAGAGGGAGTGTGTAAAGCCATTTAGAAAAACCCACCCCCAGTACACCCGACCGGTATTTGAACTCCGATCTCCCTGTCATCAGCAGTCTAGTTTAGCACGAGAGTGACGCCTTATAACATGCGGCCACCGAAAAGGGCTTTGGGATATTTTTAAACATATCAATTATACATATAGCCTACATATATGTGTGATATTTAATTATATAAAAGTGTTTACATAAATAATATACAACTATCTATATAATTGATATCTTTAAAATACACCATAAAGGCTATATGCAGTGTAAAATGTATCTTTTGAATTTGAAAGATAGTATTCATTAAAACGTATCAATCAATCAATCAATATTAAGTTTTTTGTTTATTTTAGTAACATATGTAAAAACTATAGATATTAGTTTTACGTATAAATATACATAACACACGCCTAGAATTTAAAATTGAGTAATGTCGCTAGTCTCTAAGTTAAAATAACACATTCCATATTTTACTTACTGGAGAAAAATTAGCTGAAATAAATTATATTCTATTAATGGTCATAATTGGAGATCTTTTTATATTAATTGATCGTGATTGCTTGGCGGTAAATGGCATATTAGTATTGTCATTCTTTAAATGATTGTACACTCCACTTAACCTGAAAGGTTACAAGCTTACCTTGATGGGTTACAGTAAAGTGCAGCCAGGGGCTCCGTAAGCTCTTTGAAGGTGGGGGTGGCTCGAGTTCCTCAATTGAGAGCGTCCGGAAGTCCTAACCAGGGTAAATTTTAGAACCTGGATGACTTTTGAGCCTATTTTAAGGAGGTTTATTTTTCACTGCTAGTATTTTTTTTTTCATGTGTGTCTTTTTCATTATGTGCAGTAACAAAATATTAGGAACTTGGGTGTAGAATAACATGGTAAATCTTTTTCGGTCAAGAATTTAAAATAATTGGTAAGCCCCTTCTTTATCTTTATTTTAATTTTATTGGTAATGATACTATCCAGTGGTGGTGGAACTTTATTTGAGTAATAAGGGCAATTATATAAAAAAAACACGGTGTTTTGAAGGTTTTGACCCCCAAGCCAAAAGGGGGATCAAAATCCCTCCTCCAGAAATTTTCCAAAATTTTGATCCCCCTTAGAAGCTACATAGAAAATTTAATACCTCTAGTCGCTATTGGTCTTCCCCTGACACATTTTTGAACATTACATGCCTATATAAACTTCTTAGAATGGTTTTTTAGTGACACATTTTAAAAATTTTGATACCTCTAGAAGATATGAAGCTATTTGAAGTGGTCTACCTCCAATTTTTTTTTCAAAATTGGATGTCTTTAGAAACTATTTGGAATGATTCTCGCCTAGATTATTTTTGATTAGATGCCTCTAGATGATAATTGAAGTGTTCTTTCCTCTGAGACATTATAAAAAACTCGATACTTTTAGATGATAAATTACTATATCTGAACATCAAATTACAGAATCAAATTAAGATGAATAGTTTCGTAAATTTACTTATTTAAACTAACTTTTTAGGTCAACATTAAACGCTTCGGAATTTTTTTGGGAGATGTGGGGTGTTTGAACCCCATAAAGTCATAACCCCTCTCTCTACGCCCATGCTATATTTCTATCCATAGGCTACGCTATAGTTGAACCATGCAAGGTAAACCTGCTACCTTTCAGGGTAAACTAAGTGTACATAAAACCCTGTCAAGGTTCATATTGTGGAAGGCAACTTAATAATTGACCTTTATACTAGGGTTGATCAAATACGTAGTATTTTTCCTACAAACTATTCATACAGCATAATCATATACCAAATTGCAATAATATTTAACGCAGGTTTAAACATATATTAAAAAAAAATTCAAACCACAACAAGAAAGCCTGTTAATAAATGCCCAGCTTTATAATTTTACTAGAGTGGATATGGCAAAAATAAAATTTTAACTGTGTTTGAAAAAATTGCCTCGTGTAAAAATTAAACTTACAATTTCAACTGTGAAATGTTATCAACTTGTTCATAATCGTGTCAAAAATTTCAGCATTACCCTTTGGCTTTACTATTCTGGTTTTTTTTATATATAAGACAATCACAAATAGGCCTAATGATAGCTATTATACTTTTATGAAAGAATATTTTTTCGTGTGAAAAAAAATAAACTGCAAAATTAAGGCATTTCTGGTTTTTTAATAGATTAATAAATGTATGTCCTCGTTACCAAACTGATGGTAGCAGTTGTTTGTTTTTATGGATGGGTTTTGAATTTACTTGGGAAATTTTGCGAGGGATGGGGGCTCAAGAAAACAGATTATAGAATAGGGCTATATTTTAGTTCGTAATAATAAGACAGCTTCGGAGTAAAAGGAGTGTATATACAGTTCATTCTCTGTATTTGATAGTTGGCTACATTTAGTTTAAGTAATTGGACTTATGTTACATAACTGGATACAGCGGTTATTTAACTTCAAAATACAAACTATTCATATATTAGGTTTGTTCCTAGACAAAATATAACCCGCTTCAGTGCCCAAATGGTTCAAGGTATCACTCTCATGTTGTACTGGCCTGATTATGACGGGGAGATCGGGGCTCGAATCCTGGTCGGATATACTGAGGGTGTTTTTTCCCAAACGATTTTCTAGCTTTCTTCCCTGCAAATGCGTGTACATTACCTCTAAAATGCTTCCTTTATCACCCCTACCCCATTAGAGTACTTATCATATGGCCTATGCGTATAACCGGAAAAGGTAGTAAGACCTGGTAATAGAAATATATATTTAAGGTATATTTTTTCAAAATAATTCGGTGTCATTTTACCTAATCCGAAGGGATGCTTAATGATGGTACCGAATGAGTTTTCTGTAAATATAGGCCATATAAGAAGTTCTACATAATTATATAGTCTAATTTTCATAGGAAGCCCGTTATTTGAAAATTGTTAACTCATGTTGACGTAAAGGCGTAAATAAAAATTTATATTTTTGTAGCACCACGTCTTACCATTTGGGTTATACGCCTATGTACTAATTATACCGATGATTTGAGTATTAGGAAGGTTTTAGTTAAGAGGAAGTACACCCGTATTGGCGTGGCAGAAGAGTGGAAAACGAATTTGGTAAAACCATACCCGGCGCATCCGACCGGGATCGAACCCTACTCTATCCGTCATTGGCAGTCTAGTCCAACACGATAATAGCTTACTAGACCACGTGGCCTTCAAAGTGGGTAGTAAAACTATTGCAATTGTGGTTATACTCTTAGTCTGTTTAGTTAATATTTTAAAGATAAATAATTAAACAGTACTCCATAAGGCGGTATTATTGGAAGGTTTTTATAACTTTTTAATTAATAAATCAAATAAAACTTATGTTTAAAATTCCAAATTTTAATAACTTTCATCAATGTTTGTGGTAGAAAGTTGGCTTTATATAAAAATCAGGGTTTAGTTTGAACTAATCCAAGATAATATCAAATAAGCAGTTGATTATCTGAAATATTTAATTAAAGCACATCTTCTGTTATTTAAACATAAACTAATCCTAACATTGATGTAAAATTCTACTCTTTCTTTTTATATTTCCTTTTATAATTCATTTCCTTGAAAATATATAGTGTAAACCTCTTGAGGAGTGGGAGGGGATTCCATAAGAATTTAAAAAACTTGATTCACTTTTCTCATGATATCAAATTATCGTTAAGAGCATATAACCCTTGATTATGTTTGAGGCTAAAAATACATCTCCATCATTAGTGAGCAAGTGATACATTTGTAACTACAAATTAGACTCCACTTCAATAATCCTGTGCAAATGGGAAGAGGTAGTAAAAAAAGCCGTCATACACACACAGTAATTTAATTAGCAAGTAGGAGAAAATAATTTGAATCATTCTCAAGACATTTTTTTTTCTCGATGTTACTTATATCCTTGTCAAGTATTACATCTTAACAACCATGTTTAAGTAGTGCTCAGGTGAGTTTTGAAAGTACAGACATAAAATTGAACAAAGGACTGTTGTTTATGCTTTTTTTTAACTTGTGTCTAAGAAAAGTGTGACACCAACAGTTCGTATTTATTATCACGGTTGTATATAAGTTTTATTTGATTGTAGAGGGAGTGTAAGAAAGACGAAACAGTTTTTATTTCACAACTTTTTTTGAAATAAAATGCTTCCACGTATGCTCCCTCCACGTAGGAGCATAAAGTTTAAGTTTAGTCACAGGATTATATCAAAAGTTCTTGATCATCTGTCCAGGGTGTCATGGAATTTAACGATAATATTTTCTCTGTATTTAAAAAGTTTATAATGACAGATATTTAACATCTAATGAGGTCACCATATGAAGAAAATTAAATTCTATGTTTCTACCGGAGTAATATTTTTTATTTTGACAAAAAAAAAATTTTGCTATAAAAACTGCAAAAATCACTGACCTTTTCTTGCCTCCTCTACACTTCCACCTTTAGGCTGCGGCTACCACTTCGTGTTTTGGTTAAATTTTAGATATAGCCGTTAATTTCATGTTTTGTTAAAAAAATCTCTGTGTTTTCTGAAACAATTTACAGGAGAGTGTACAGAGAGGTTTTTTCTTCAACTGGTTTGTCATGTTGCCTCCACGCCAATGCGTGTGCATTTCCTCCTAAATCAATCTTATTCATCCACTAACCCTTTAATACAAATATACAGTTATCTCTTACGGGTAGTGATTGATTTCATGAGCACATAAAAATAGGAGAGAAAAATCTAGGACCATTTTCCCCAAGATATGAAACATAACTAAAGATGGGCCCAATCCTATATTTCTCAAATCCAAATCTTAAATTTTCTTTGGAATCTCGAATCCTGATTCATCTCCTCGAATCCTTACAAATGTACAATATAATTTAAGTTAAAGTGAAAAATCTTTAAAATTGAATCTAAAAAAAAAAAGTTGTCTTAGTTTTAGTGCTATTGTCAAATATTATTTGGTTTATTTCTATAACGTCATAAACAAAGATAACAATTTTTTTAGTAAAATAAATATATATATAAAATTTTGTTCTTGTTTTTTGTGTGATTTTGTTACTTTTCCAACTTCCTTCAGTTTAACAATTGCTTAAAATTGTTATATAAAGACAGGGTCTTAATAATTACATTCAAGATAATCTTTTGAGAATTTTACTAATCTCTTGAATAACATATAATTTTTGGAATTTGAGGAATCTATTTATCTCTAAATATAGAAAATTAGGTATGTAATTAATGTGTTGTTTTATTTGTGTTCCAGGTATGACCTTATGAAGTCCACGTCTCGGGGAAAAAAAAGATCGTTGTCCCCTTCTCGGCGAGGAGGGTATAATAAAACCAATTGCGCTTACTGTGCCAGCAGAATATGTAACTTTACTAGAAGAAGTGAGTAAAAACCTTATATAAGAGCCCGTCCCACCCCACGCATAAGTGCATATTCACATGTTCGCCGAAAAACAAGAACAGAACACAAACGTAATCACATGACCAGCTCTAAACCTATCTCAAGAATTCAGCCACATCGATATCGTCTACTCAACGTGACTTCAAACAATTTAAGCTTTCCTTTTTTTTTCTTCTGAGGGACAACATCTGTTTGAGAGACTCAATCAAATGTCAAAACCAACCAACGCAATCTGCACGCATGCGCATACAAAGCTAGATAAAATTCTGTAGTTGGGTTTTTTATTACTGTTTTGAAGGAATTTGATATAACTCGTCAAATGGGAAGCGCGTGTGCCATTATTATTGTGTTTTTATTTTATTTCACGACACTACACAATAATGTGAAAAATTACATCATGATATTAATCCAAAATAGTTGTTTATTCAGTAGAAAATAAAATATACCGGTAATCAGCTGTTTCTAGATGGTGTTGCAAAGAATTATGGACATTTATAAATTTCTGCTAGTCAGTGAATGAATAGTTGCTTGATTCACACGCCCGCCTAAAATAGATAGCAAAATCTTCTTGAGTGGCGCAGCAATTCACACGCTGTATGTTGACCCATGATGCATTGCAACACAAACTTAAAACGGATGATTATTAACCTATTATATTTTCTAGTTGATAAATACATATTTTAAATCATGGTCTCGATATAATGTTTTCAACTTATAATGCTGTGTCATAGCACAATCCAACACATCGATAAATACGCTTTTGATTAAAAAAAGGTTTATTTCAAACTTCCTCACAAAAGCCAATGAAGCTGTTTGCTTGCTTATAGCCCTATAGCTCATTCACTTTCAAATGAGCACTGATTTTAGGTTGTTGTTTTTGAGATTTGATTGGTTCTTCAGTGCTGAAGATCTTAGACAGAGCGGACAAAGGGGTGATGAGTTGAACTTTAGCAGAACATCTCGCGATGATGAGACTGAAATCTTGTGATCGGCTGAGAGCACGTCACGTGACCCTGTTTCTATTCTTCGCAAGTTTTTTTCGGCAAACGTGTGAATCAAACTTAGCTCGTAGCTTAGGTAGTGTATAAAGATCAAACCAGGTGTCGCGTCGAGGTGTGGATTTCTGTATTACTCTCTAGAAAACAGTGATATCAAGACCAGTGAAATCATATTACCGTATTTTTTAAAACAAAACAATTAAATGTATATATTTAAAAAGAAGTATACCGAATCTCAGTGTTGTCAAGTGTATGACGCAGAAAACTGAAACTAGGATACGTTGTTCTGGATCTGTCGTGATCTTTGTCTCTAATAGCCTGGTTAATTATTTGTGAGATGGGCTCTTAAGGCCTTTGTGGAAGTGATCCTCCTATCTTAACCTAATTGAAGGCTGAACAGAGAGTGATTAATAATGCTTGCGTTTACTGTTGATTAAATTACTGGCCATTTATTGTGACGGTAAAACATTTTTTTTAATGTCTGAGTAAAACTGCACAAAATAATGTAATTGACGGTTTAAAATATTGATAATGGTATATAAAGTTTATCATTATAGTAATATGACTAAGAGACATCAAGTTCAATTATATTAAAACTATTTTTTGGGGATATATGCGTTAGTAAAATGTCATGCTTGTCCGATGTGTTGTGCCATTTCTATGATGTACGTAGACCTCAAAATATTGTTAAACCTAATAAAACCGTTTCTACGAGGCCACAACCGTTTTAAGGCACGTAAATTAAATAGTGAAGGTATTTCTTGAAATTAACAGACTGTTGTAACTTCAATTTCAGAGTTGAAGAAACATTACATGAATACAAAATATTCCCTTGGGCCTTTTGTAAAAGGCCAACCAGTGATAAATTATTGTAATATTTGAATCTTAATTTATGTTGAATTGTTCATATTTTAAGGGTCAATAATATTTATAAACATGGTTCACTTGACGAATCAGTTGTCTAAAAAAATATATATTTATCATGAGTCGTGCAGATTATAGTATTTTATGGAGTGAAACTGTATTTGGAAAATACTAAACATAGATGTTCAGCCTTGATAAGCTACTTCTGAATTAAGAAAAGTTTCTTAAATGATTAATTTTTCAATTATTAGAGCAGTAATTGTAAATGGAAATGTAATTAATCATATTTGAGAATTTCTAAATCATAAATATTTATGTTCAATATGATTTGCTTTATGCCTTTTGAACTGAACTTGGCTCCAAGAAAATACAACATTCATATTATGTTATTTTTTTCCTTACTCAAGTAGGCCTACAAATATCTTGCCAGTAATAATATTTATGCAATTTAATTGTGCAATTTTTAGTATGTGATAATGTGAAAAGTAAATTAATATTGTTGAGATTCAATAAAAATTATGAAACTTTTACATAACATAAATGGTAATATTTATTTTCAATGTGGCATGCAAACAAATGTGACTTGACTATTTTATTTTGATAACCCCTCAGTTCTCTTGGCCATAATTCAAGTCGCCAAAATTAAGTTAATTACGAACGTGTCACCCAATGAGCCGCCACCACCGTTATGCGAAGGTTTTGCATGAATATCATACTTTAATTACATTCATTGGATTCTTTGGCACTTATTTTTCAATTTAGTTTGTTACATTGGCACTGAAAGTAATAAAGTTATTATATAATAAATATAAATTGATAGCAATAAGGGAAAATGAGTGGAGAAATTACACATAGAAAAAAGACTTTGTACTCAAATGTTTGTGTCTTTTAACTCTTTTTTTTTAAACCCTAGAAGACAGAAGAAACGTAAATGTCACCTTTGTGCTTTAGATTTAACCCACATTTTTTCCTATTCCCTGTTTTTTTAATTGCCATTTATTATAAAATAATGTAGCCATTAGGGCTTCTTGTTGTTAAACCACTAATAAAGTTAGTATTTTATTTTCAGTGATTAATTTTGTAAAATTATTAAAGACCTAATTAAATTAATTTAACTATAAAAACAAATAAGTTGAGTAAAATAATAAAATGGCCGTCTGTGCCAAGATTGCCACCACATTGGCCTACATCCTGAAATTATCCCGGAACTCATCACACCATATAATTAACTTAATTATCTACTTCAAACATTAATTCATCCAGTAATAATTATATAATTTTTAGAAAAAAAATTGAACATGAGACAATTTCGTATGACTTCTGCCTCGTATACAAAACTTTTACATACAATGCCACGATATGTAATTTCCGCTGTTTCAGTCTTGTGCGAGCCTTTACCATTTGTTTCCCTACGTTTATAATTGCGGGTCAATTTAAATACTAATTTGTGGGCCGTCCTCTCCCACTAATTAAGCCGTGAGTCTATGCTCTCGCTTATAATTGGTCCATACCAGCAGCTGATATAAATCTTTGCTGCCTCTTTGTTTTCAGACAGGTTTTGCTACTGCGGTGTATGTCTCAACGCTCAAAGTTTATTTGTCTTAAACGCTATCTTTTATAAATAACTTTTAACTGCGATAACGAGTACTGAAGAGTAATTTACTGAAGAAGATGCTAAACTATAAAAAATAAAATAAAGGAAAAGCAGAAACATGATGAAAATGTATCGTTGTTTTAGTTAAATGACCTTTTAGATAACATTTCTATTGTTTTTGTCTAGACAAAAACGTGTTGTGGTCTTAGAATAAATTTTGAGCAAGCGTTTATGCTAAGAATTGGTGTGTTGAAATGTTTTATTTATGGGGATCTATCTAGTGTTGTTTAGTTACATACCGAACCTAATTTTGTAAGTCATGGGAACGCATTATACTACAATTCATGATCAAACATAGTAATTAATATATAACATAGCTACTATATGTTTAGGTCCTCTTTGAAAATGGCTGGCCTAGAAAATCAATATTTTGTTTGAAAAATATTTGTTTTTATCCATTTTAGTTTTTTTAATCTTTTGATCCTAGAATTTAATTTAAATGTTTTTTAATCAATTAATGAGCAATTTACTTTACAAATTAAAATATTAAAAATGTATAAACTAATATCTATAAGCCCGCTTTGGTGGCCGCGTGGTCTAACGCGTTAATCTCGTGTTGGACTAGTCTGCCGAAGACGGGGAGATCAGGGCTCTAACCCAGTCTGGTTCACTGAGGGTGATTTTTCCTAAATGGTTTTCCACTCTACCTCCACGCAAATATGGGTACATTTCCTCTAAATTAAAGCTTCCTAATCTCTAACACCTTAATGTAATTAATACATAGGCGTATAACCCGAATGGGTAGTAAGACGTGGTGCTAAACAAAATATCTTGAAAAGTAGAGTGAGGAACCAAACATGTAAAAACCAACATCATCAATGAACTGGTTCTTATTCTTAGCTTTTTATGTTTTATTCCGATCTCGGTGGCCGCGTGGATTAAACTTCAAAACGTCAAGTTCTTCTAGTTTGGTTCGCGGGAAACGGGAAGCACGGAATTTGAATCTTGGTCAGGTGTACTGAAGGGTTTTGTTTCCCTTTAAATGGTTTCCCACTCTTTCTAAACTGAAATGCAGGTACATTTATTCTAAAATCTGCTTTCTTTATCCACCCTCATTAGTTTAATTAAAAGCTGATACTCCGAATGGGGAGTAGAGGTTATTACGTACAATATCTGATTAAATATCATTTTCCCCCTTTTTTTTTTTTTTTTTTTTT
>CABEEJ010001836.1:28412-41766 GCA_901482245.1 Timema douglasi
TTTTTTTCAAAATCCCTCATTCAGTTTGAATTATTTCGTTTCACTCTGAAAACCTTGTGTAACACCTGGCTGATAAACTATAAAAATCTTCTTCCCCCTTCACCTCCCCTACCCAACTATTTTTTTATTACTTGGTTTGTAAATCAACATGTTAGTCCAATTTACCCGCACACTCGTTGAATAAAACACGTAGATTTTTCAGTCAAGACTCTTGACAGATCGTTCTCGATACTTTTTAACGCCCCTCACATGGGGATTTGACCCCTTTTACTCCCCCCTCCTCTACCTCTGACCCTAAAATAAAAACGTAAGTATAATCTACCTCGCAGCCTCTATTTTAAACACCCTTTAATTTGATCTGAATGACGGCCCAGCTGACATCAGTATCTGTTCCGGAGGTATAGTTGGCCGCACACAAAAAATAGAGATTAACGACGCTGCCTTTTTGGTGATTTCAAAGCTATTTTTCGAAAAGGGTTGCATTCTAACTGTATGCACCTATGCGCTATAATTATTATCACAATAAAGCTTCATCCACTAACTCCGTATCCTTAAGTCCGTGGTTCATAGTCCGTGATCCATGGGAGATAAATGCCACAGTACTTAACAGATATCTCTGTATACATAGTCATAATCCGTATAAATATCTAGGCCCGTATTCCTTATAAGTTGGTCAACAAGAACTTTCTAAGGGCTATTTTATACGACCTTCAATCACAGCTAAGAATGTGCGCGCGCATCGAAATAAAAGCACCAATGATTGTTTTGCTTACTTTGTTTACATCCAGATTACTAGAACATTTATTTATTTATTTTGCATTTTCAAGCAAAAATAAAAACTAATTATAAATTTGATAGTTCAAGTCGTGTTATAATTTATAAATATATTTATTGTGATTTTACATTTACTACGGTAGATTTCAACTATATCTCAAACGTTTTCTCAAAAAAAAAAAGTTGTTTTAGTTGATCAGCAGACATCTTGGCACGTGTTCTTTTGAATATATCTACTGGACGAAGTCTCTATCTCATTAGTTTGAGTGGTCACGTGATTAAGGATCCGGACTGTTTACACGCGAATATAACTTCTTAAGGACCATGAACTATGGATATGATCTACGGATACGGAGTCTATTTGGGTATTTAAACACGAATGTACGGAGTATAAATAGAGAGAAGAAAATGAGCAGTTTTCACTGCGGAGCCTCTTATTTATATGCTGATAACTCTTACCCTCTCCCTGTGACGAGAATACACACTCACTCTACTATTTGCGCCTGGACAGTATTGACTTGCATTTCAAATTGATCTTTCTCTGGTTTCCTGTTATAGATAGACAAATGTTTCCACATACTTTTTCAATCTATATTCTGACAAGTTTTCACAGGCCATTTCTTAAATACGTAAATCAAATAGCCGGAGCTGTAAATGATTAAAATAAAAATGGTGATAATGTAAGACTGCTCTTAAAGCTATTTAAGAATGTATAGTTTTTGTTTTAGTGTTATATCTTTATACCTCGACGAATAAAACGTAACTACATTATCATGAGACATCCTTTCTTGACTTTCCGTGACTACACAGCCAGAAGAGAATGCTAATGAAGGATAGAGTAGTTGGTACATAGGCATATAGACTGAGTGGGTTGTAAGACTGTGTGATTAAAAAATGAGGTGAAATTAGTTTGACTTGATAAACCTAGCATAAGATAGGAATAGGGTGTAATGAGGTGGACTGGATATAACTAGTTCAAGATAGGAATAGCGTGTAATGAGGTGGACTGAATAGAACTAGCTCAAGATGGAGATAGGGTATAATGAGGTGGACTGGATAGAACTATCTCAAGATGGAGATAGGGTATAATGAGGTGGACTGGATAGAGCTCGCTCAAGATTGAGATAGGGTGTAACGAGGTGGACTGGATGAAACTAGCTTAAGATGGAGATAGGTTATAATGAGGTGGACTGGATAGAACTAACTCAAGATGGAGATAGGGTGTAATGAGGTGGATTGGATATAACTAGCTCAAGATGGAGATAGGGTATAATGAGGTGGACTGGATAGAGCTCGCTCAAGATTGAGATAGGGTGTAACGAGGTGGACTGGATGAAACTAGCTTAAGATGGAGATAGGTTATAATGAGGTGGACTGGATAGAACTAACTCAAGATGGAGATAGGGTGTAATGAGGTGGATTGGATATAACTAGCTCAAGATGGAGATAGGGTATAATGAGGTGGACTGGATAGAACTAGCTCAAGATAGAGATAGGGTGTAATGAGGTGGACTGGATAGAACTAGCTCAAGATAGGGATAGGGTGTAATGAGGTGGACTGGATAGAACTAGCTCAAGATGGAGATAGGGTATAATGAGGTGGACTGGATATAACTAGCTTAAGATGGAGATAGGTTATAATGAGGTGGACTGGATATAACTAGCTCAAGGTGGAGAGGGTATAATTAGGTGGATTGGATACAACTAGCTCAAGATGGAGATAGGGTATAATTAGGTGGATTGGATACAACTAGCTCAAGATGGAGATAGGGTATAATGAGGTGGACTGGATAGAACTAGCTCAAGATGGAGATAGGGTATAATGAGGTGGACTGGATATAACTAGCTTAAGATGGAGATAAGGTATAATGAGGTGGGCTGGATAGAACTAGCTCAAGATGGAGATAGAGTGTAACGAGGTGGACTGGATGGAACTAGCTTAAGATGAAGATAGGGTATAATGAGGTGGACTGGATAGAACTAGCTCAAGATGGGGATAGGGTATACTGAGGTGGATTGGATAGAACTATGAACTTTCAAATTCCTAATGCCATAGTGTAAGTAACTAATATCAAAGTTCTTGAATATTTGTCATGGGTGTCCTGGAATTTTACGAAATCTTTTTCTTTTAATTTACATAATCACGTGTCAAGTTCCAAGTCAATCACAAGATTTTAGCACCATCAGTTTTGCTGGTTCGATGAGACTTGAAATATCTTTGTTATGCTTTTCTTTTTCTGCGCCACTACTAACTTGTGAGTCACCCCGTCAAATTTAAAAACCAACATATGCAACTAGTGCACATGCGCTTGAACCAACCGACGTAATATGTGCGCACCACGCATGCACCTAAGCCAACTGACTTAATAAGTCCACATGCGCTTTAAGGGCTAGATTCAAGCAGATAATCGTTAAATGGTAATCGCATGTCTCGTTCTCGTTGATTTGTTTTGCGACACGTTTCAATAATTTGAAAGGAAAAAAATCCATCGTGATATTAATCTTATAACTATTTATCTACCGTACTAGAAAATAAAATGTGTTGGAAATCATTTGTTTCTAGTTTGTGTTTCAAAGCATCATGGATCGATATATTTCTGTTAGCATGTGAATCGTTGCACCACTGAAACTTGCTTTCTACTATCGGCGAACGTTTGAATCAAGCTTTAAACGAGAGTATAGGTGAGTGAGTATACGTCACACTAATACACCAGAGTGTTTTGTTTCGGGGTGTTTCAGCCTTCACACGGTCAAGACCCCGAGGAAGGTAAAAGTGCCAACTCGTGATTGGAGGTTTAAGGTGGCTCCTAATTGCTGTTTACTGACTATTTTTTGACTCCGAAACCCCGATGTTATTGAGGCCGACGTAATCGAGTTTTCAAGCNTCTGTCGACCTCTACATCTGTCTGTTTCTCTTTTACAAATATTTCCGTGTTTGTGTTTTTTATATATCTCTAGCCGTCCTCTTTCTCTTTTTTCTTGTTTCTCTCGTTCATTTCTTCTTCATCGATGTCTCTCGTTACCCCAATAAATATAGTATCCTCTCTCTCTCTCTATTTTGTTCCCCTCCTTCTTTTTTCTCTTTCTCTCAACTTGTTCGAAGAGCTCGAGGGTGCTTTATAGAGAGAGCCGGCCGACCCGGGCACTATCTGTTATTATTTACAAACGCCGACAAAGTGGTACCCAGACTGGTTTGCTACCATGCAATTCGTGGCCAGAGTTTTGGGTGCAAGCGGGGGGTCGGAGGGAGGGGGCGCCTTTCCACCCTCCCTTGCGGGTATTGATGGAGGGAGAAGAGTAAGAGGGGGTGAAGTAGGAGGTGTGCGCACTAACACATTATCTTCACCTCAAGTCGCCACGTCAACATCCTCGCTTCAACTAAAAAATAGTAACTAGCTAGTTTCGATGGTTGTAGAAAAAGTGCGTATGTGTATATGGGTTGAAAAATTAAAATATGCAACAACAAAAAATCCTTGTAAAAATATCAGATCATTGACTCACAAAAGGGGTAAAGGGATGTATTCCATCTACAGAAGATTTGAGAATCTTGACGTTAGTGACACCTATAACAACCACCAAACGCTGTAGTATAATCGTGAGTCTAGGAAAAAAATTGGAATAGTTGTTAATTTTTCTGAAAAAATAGTTTCTGTTAAGTCCTCAGTGGTCTAGGGGTAAAGTGCTCCCCTCAGAACCTGATGTTCGTGGTTTTAAACCCATCACGGTTCGATGGATTTTTCTTGAGTGATATAAAACCTTGGCGTAAACGTCAGGAATTTTGAGCCAAACTTTGTAATCTAATGCTCGTATCAAGCGGCTTAAGACGTAGTACTAAAAAAACACAAAAGAGTTACAGAAACTTGTTCCTGGCCGATGATTCATCACTGTGGTAAAGGAACTTCCCATTTAACCAATCGATGAAACATTTATTGAATTACGTGCCAGGTATAAAACCGGGTACTATTAGTTCAGTATGAAGATGCGCTACCGACAGAAATAAGGAATAAGACGATTTATTTCTTGAGTTTTCAAGTGTTCTCAAAGTCGTTTTATCTTGATTTTTGGGGATTTAACATTCATTCTTAAAACACAAGGTCAATAACACACATTTCAAAAACAAACTTGGAGATGTATAGAATGACTCAAACTACTACTGGGACTCTACAACCTAGAGATGAAAATTTTCTGCAGTGGTGGCTAATGGTTGGAGGGGTTAATTTGTAGAAGTGGCACTTGGAGCCTATTAAACTTCAAAATATGGTATGTTAAGAGACAAGTTGGTTATAAGAAGGGGGAGAGGGAACGAGAGTGGGGGAGGGATAGATAGGAAGCATGGAGGATTGGGGGGGGGGGGGGGNGGAGAGACAAATGTTGAGACAACCTTCAAATTATTTTAGTTATTTTATTGATGATAAGAAATTGAAGTGTAATTTATGAACATAAAGGGGCTACAAAGGCCCGATTTAATTGGTTTCTTTACTACTTTATTTAGCGTTTTACTACCCGTTTGGGTTGTACGCCTATGTACAGTAATAAATATACTAATGTGCTAGGGAGGAGGAACGTTGAATTAAGAGGAATAACACCCGCATTCGTGTGAACTGGGAGGGAAAAAATCAACCCTCAGTGTACCCAACCGGAATCGAACCTCAAATCTCCTCGTCATCTGCAGTCCAGTCTATTGCGAAAGTACCGCGTTGGGCCGTGTGGCCACCGAAGCAGGTGTTTCTTACTACTATTACTACTTATACTACTATTTCCACTAATTATTATTATTACTACTACTATTATCCATTTAATCAGCTGAAATTATTTTACAGAAAATATATTCGAAAATTTTCCGTCTCACATCTCTAGCTCCATCACACCCAAGCGAGAAAAAGTCAGCGTTTTTGTAGTTTTATATCTAAACTTTTTATGGCCAAAATAAATCAAATATTTCTCCAGTAGAAACATATAATTTAGTTTTCTTCACGTGTTGATATCAACAGTTGTTGAATACATGTCATGAGCATAGCAGTATTAGTCGGGAAACATTTTAAATGAAAAGAAAAATTTGTCGTTAAATTTCAGGATAGATGTATTTAAAAAAATATAATTGAAGGATTTAACGTGCACTTTATGAACCGACTGATTATATCAACATACGTCTTATAAACTAATTTAAATCTAAAACAGACGCAACCAACACCCAACCCCCTTGCCGTGAACTCATCACTGTGAAAGGGTAAACATAAATATCACATATGATAAATTTTTTGGTCACGCCGGGAATTGGACCCGAAACCCTTATCTCAGTAGACAGTTGACAAATACTCAACAATTGTGGATACCTTCTTGTGAAGATAATTAAACTCTCTGTTTTTATTGGAGAATTATTTTATTCAGTTTGATCACAGAAAAAAAAGTGTTGTTTTCAAAACTGCAAAAACATAGCTCATTTCTCGCTTTTCCTACACTCCCACCTTAACAGCTGATGTGTCCCTTGATGGAGCTTAAAAAAAGTCCTTGATTGATTCTTGTCCAGATTTAAAATAATATATTTATCTTATATGATAGGAGTGATTTGGAGTACAAGTTATTCTATAACAGAGTCACATAAATCAATAAACTAGAGAATAATTTACACAGGAATAACATTTATGACAGTTAGGAACGTTGTTTTTATCGTTCTGGTTACTCGCATATTAATTACGATAGCAGGACTGGGATGAGAAATATTGAATTTAGAGTAAAAAATATGTAGTTGTATATGTGTGTGAATATAGAGTTGAAAGCATTTATAAAAAAAACACTCTCAGTGGACCCAATCGGTATTTGAACTCAGATATCCCCGCTATCGGTAGTCCAATCTATTGCGAAAGTGACGCCTTAAAAAAGTTTTTCTAGCACCACGTCTTACTACCCGTTTGGGTTATACTCTTATGTACTAATTACATTTATGGTTTTAGGAATTAGGAAGGCTATACTTAGAGGAAGTGTACCCTCATTTGCACGGAAGGAGGGTGGAAAACCAGTTCGAAAAACCACCGTCAGTACACCCGACCGAGATTCAAACCTTGATCTCCCTGTCATCAGTAGTCTAGTCTACTGTGAGAGTAGCGCGTTAGAACAAGCGGCCACTGAAGCTGGTGTTATAAACGCTATTATATCTACTTTAAATAATTCATACGTCAAGTCATGTTATTTGCAGCTGTTACTTTTGATAGATAATATAAATACCTATAAAATAACACTAATAATATTGTAAAATGTTATCAACACTAACTGAAAAAAGTTTGTATTTTATAAGGGTTTATTTTCCTACCAGAATTCTACATTACGTTGTCTGTTTAGGATAAATTCTGTTTGAAATTCTGTTTGGCTTAGGTTCAATTTTTATACGTCCTGAATTGTATCTTTATAAGACACCTCTTGAGCCGACGGTAAAACAAAATGAGACAAACAATGTTTAAAGAAAGAAACAAAAAACACAAAAGGTTTTTAAAATTATATGTTTTATACTTCATAATAATGTTTCGTGGATGTGTCCCCCCGACAAAATTAACAGTAGTATTATCCCCACCTACCTCAAAATATAAACCAAAATACAAATATCGTTAGTTCAACATTTTCTTCAGATTGTAAAATAATTCTTTTAAGTTTTTTTATATATATATTAAAGGCTGAGTTCTTAGTTTCTGAAACACCCTGTTATAATTAAGTGGAACGTTATCTTGTCGTAAGTGACTTGTATTGCTTTTAACAGCCAACAACTAACAAAAACAATCCTTTTATAAGAGCGACCCCGTCAACTGGTGGTTTTTTTTTTAGGAAAAACCTTTCGAAATTATGGAGTTGGGAGGAGGAGTAAAAAGGATAAAAATACAGAGGAGGAAGGAAATTCTCTTTACAAGTCTAGTTGGTGTTTGTATCCCTCGTTAGAATGTAATTATGCCTTTAGAAACAATCCCAGGATAAGATGCAAGCTATACAAGCTAGTACTTTACACACGTGAACGACGATGACGTGTATTTTTTTACCTCCACCGCCCCCCATGTTTTCTCAAACTGTAGACCTGGACCCGGCGATCAATCTTTTTAGTGATTGAAGAAAGTGTTAAACAATTATATAATTATTTGTAAAAACTTATATGAATGACATGTTTAGATGGATTTAGTTGGTGCTTATTTTGGGAATTATTTTCTAGGATATTAATTCATCATTTAAATATGTAGGCCTATAAATTACTTTAATGCACTAACACTAATGGATCGTTGCAGCAATGGCTGCAAATTATTGCACTTTTTTATAAGTAATTGGTACATATATAATAAGCCCTCAGTTGACTTTTTAGTTAAACATTTGATCGTCAAAGGTTATCAACTCTAAAATAGATGTTTAGCTTTCAGCGTTTAATCTGAATCGAAACCTATATTTTTACCTTTCATGCCACGATGATAACTTTAAGACAAACCCTCTCTCATCTATTTACCTATTCGTTGCACCAAACCACTCAAGTAGCAATTGAGCTGTTATTAATTTAACCGAAAAGAAATATTTTATTTACCTATGTACAATTATAAACATTTATTATTATTAGCACCGCGTCTTACTACCCGTTCGGGTTATACGCACTTACGCTAATGTGTAATGGTAGGGTGATTGTGAGATAGGGTGATTGTGAGATGAAATGGAGGACCTACAGTTTAACGTGGAATCCGAACCACGGTGGAGGCCTGGCATTCCTCACAAATTATAAACAAATCATGGTAGGTGTGTGGGTGAGTGTGAAAATGAGAGTGTGAGTATGAGAAAGTGAGTGTGAGTGAGTTTGAAAGTGAGAGAGAGTGTTTGAGAGAAAGAAAGAGAAAATGTAAGGGAGAATGCGTGATAAAATGTGTGAAAGAGTGTGTGCGTGTGAGCAAGAAGGAGTAAAATTTTGGGAGAGATATTGAGTGAAAGAGAGAGAAAATTTTAGGACATGTGAAAGGGAGTTTGAGAAAAAAAGTTAGAGAGGGAGTGATTATTTTAGAGAGAGAAAATTAGAGTGATAGAAAGTAAGAGAGAGAATTTAAGAATGAGAGTTAGAGATATAAGTTGAGAAAGTGAGTTAGGGAGTAAGAGAGTTTAAAAGTAAGTGAGTTTTATGGAGAGAGAGTTTGTGATAGAGAAAGATTGAGATACAGATAAAGTTATCTTGAGGTAGAGAGAGAATAATAGTGCCTTAGAGAAAGTTTGAGAGAAAGAGTTTGAGATAGAAGGAGTTTGAGAGAGAGGGAGAGAGAGCGAACGTTTGTGAGAGAGCGTTCAAAAGATAAAACATTTGAGGGAGAAAGCAAGCGTTTGAGACTAAGAGAGCATTTGAGAGAAAGCTTAAGAGAGAGCATAATAAAGATAATGTGAGAAAATGGTGTGATGTAGAGAATACGTGAGGGTAAAGAGTGTGTGAGAGAGAGGGATGAAGTGTAAAAGAGAGAATGAGGGAAGGGTATGTGAGAGAGTGTCATAGTGTGTGTGTGTGTGTGTGTGTGTGAGAGAGGTGAGAAAGTGTGGGAGAGCGTTAGAGAGCGTGTCAGATCGAGAAAGAGAATGTGAAAATATATATGTGGTACGCAAAACATCATCATGTACTTTAAAATATCATTCACTCAAAATTAAGTATCAACATGGAAACATAACTGAACTTCTTGTATTTGTAAAAATTTGAAAGGATAGTTGGGGTACACAAAACATTACTTTTAAATATTATATCCTCAAAATTAAATGATAATATGGAAACATAGTAGATTAACTTATGTATTTGTATTGTGTTATTTTTTTGCGAAAAATGAACATCAAAATCCATTATACGAATAAAATTAACATCAAAACCCATTATGTGAAAAAAATGAACACAAAAACTCATTCTTAGATAGTTAAAATGGCAATTTTTAAATATTATTCAAAATCATTTGATCGTTTTTGAGCTTATAATACATACCAAAAGATATTTCAACATCATTTTACCATGGTCGAAACTCGAAACAAAACAGACAATATTTTCACGAACTTAACAACATAACATTTTAATTTTCGAATTATGCTTAATATCATTGATTTAAATGAGAATTAACGATAATAACATTCCAATAAAAAAACTAATGTTTCCCCAGTCTAGGCATCTCAATTTAGATGTGTTATGACCAGCATCCAAAGATAAAAATTGTGATTTGTTCAGACCAACAAATAAAGATTGAGTTATTATATTTTAGACACAGAAATATAGTTTATTTGGAGATTTACAGCAATGAAGCAAATAACGGTTTCCATGGTGATTAAACAAAGAATGAAAAACTGAAAATTTTCTGTGAAAATCGGGTTTTATTGGAAAGATACTATTTTTCCCGACTTCCTGAACTCCTAACCGTTAAAATGAGTGGTCGTTTGTCAAAATCTGTTCAGTCATTTCCTCGTAAATTATATTACCGGAAACGGGCTTATCAAATTATATATAAGACATTAAAATAGTAACGTTTCATTGTGTTGACCTCTTTCCCTTGTCAGGGATTAAGTGCGTTTTGGGACTTAACTTAATAGAAGAAAGAGATGAAGGCATATCAATTTTAAGGAAATGCATCAACATTTGCAGATAAATAGCATGAAAAAATCACATGGGGAAAAGTTCCCATAACATAAACCTACCACCGGCAATCTATCTTGCTTTAAAACTTGACGCATAATACTGTATTATCACCAGCGCATGTGGAAGTGAAATTATTGTCGATTAAAACCTCTACCCCCTGCCCACCCCCCCTCATTTTTGTAGGCAACGCGTCCTATTACCTAATTTATGAAGAGAGAGAGAGTGGAAACAGAAGGAATTGCTGAAGATAATAAAGAATCCCTGCTGAGAGTAAAAATATTGTAAGTTTAAATGGTCAGTTTCCAATACCGTCGTTATGACTACCATGTGACCAAACCCGACCATCTATTGAACATTAACGGTTTGCGTGACCTCAACTTGCTGCTAAAAATAAAATATTCCTGCCACTGTTTTCTACGTTCACAAGCCAAAAAGAATTTAATCTAAGCGTCGACTCGTATATCTCAACTTGTAAATTTCAATTGTAAAAATTTCTCTTGTCAGTTAACTGTAGACATATTCGGAGGGTAGGGGGGAATGGAGGAGAGGAAAACCATTGGTGGTATGGCGTTGGAACTACTTCTACAAGCTAGTTGATATCGGGGTGGCCCTACAAGAGTGTTGGGGAACGGGTAGAGGGAGTAGGGGAGCAGGCGGGGTTGATGGATGGTTGAGTTTCATGACGACGCTTCGGCGGCACACATACACCCTTCTTCATATCGAACCCCCCTATAGGCTCACCACAAGAAACAACCCCATGTTGAAACAATCTCCTTCAACACTTCACTCTTAAAAGCAAAAATGTTAGTAAGTGCCGTGAGGAGTCACAGAGGATGAAGGGGATTTCAAAAATAGAAGCAGATAAGCGAAAACTGGGTCGGGAAGTTGTTAACAAATGTTTTTTTAATCACAAACATAAATAAAACATTCCAAATGTCTGATCGTTACCCTAAAGCAGTGGTTCTCAAAGGTGTGCGATGGTACACCGGAGTTCCGCTAATATCGCTAGGTGCACCGCAAAATTCTCAACGTTATGTTATTTATGATAAAAATGATTAAAATTAGTTTAATTTAATTTTGATGTTTGAAAATATATAGGATAAAAATGTTCAAAAGCTTTCATATATTTATTTTCCGGCTAATCTAATTGCTTGCAATCAAAGAGAAGAATAATCTTGATCTGCTTATTATTTCATATGTTAATAAAATGAATAGTTTGTCTGTCTGTATGTTATGAACAAATCAACCGCATGCAGAGAAAGGTCTGAAATTTTAAAAATTAGTATCCCTTGTGCACAAACATATGCACCTCGATCTTAGGATTTTAGATATTGGATTAGATATGTTTTAATTAATTAAAAACTCGGTCAAAAGAAATTATAATGAAGACTTTTTTCTGTCTGTTTGAAGCCAAGTGTAGCCACGCAATTTATCACGTGGTTACGCAGGATAACACCGAGCACTTCTTCTAGTTAATGATAATCTTGTCATTTATTACACAAAATCTTAATTGGTGGCTTAAAAAGCGAACATACAGACATTTCCTCTTTTAATAATTTGATTATATTTTGGCAAAATATCCCGAAAAGAGTCCAATTTTCACAGATATAACCAACCTAGTGTGACAGCTAAAAATGTTACTAGATCTACTTTTGTGTATTAATACGTGATCTGCAGTTACTACTTTTAATTATATTATCAATTTCTATAAAATAGCACTATTTTATTTTATCCCCTTGACTTATTATCTGCTAATTATATAAGCATGTATGATAACTACTCTAATGGGGTAGGTATGAGGATGGAAACATTTTAGAGGTAATTTACCCGCATTTGCGTGGAAGGAGAGTGAGAAACCATTTAGGAAAAACTACCCTCAGTATACCCGGTTAGGATCCAAAATCCGATCTCCTCGTCATCAGCAGGCCAGTCTAACATTAAAGTGACGCCTTATATCTTTTGTCTACTGAAGTGGGTAATAAATTATAGATTGGTAAAACATCGTTGACCTCAAAAAAATATGTATTTTCTAAAGGTTTCTTCTTATCAAAAACAAACTATACCTTTCACCTTAGCTGAGTCAGTTGTGTGGCCACCTAATAAGCTAAGGATCCCGGGTTCGATATCCAAACTCGTAAACCAATTTATCAATGGTAAAATGTGGGTTTCTTTTTTCACAGTGATGAGTCAACGGAGTGGGGGATTGGGTATTGTGTTGTCTTTTCTAGTTTTAATTTAGTTTTTTAAGTCGTGTTTGTTCATAAAGTGCCAGTTAAATATCAAATATGACCCAAATAAAACCCGCCTAGGTGGCCGCGGGATCTAAGGAGCAACTCTTGCAGTAGATTATACTGCCGATGACGGGGAAATCGAGGTTCGAATCTCGGTCGAGTATACTGAGAGTGGTTTTTTTTCTACCGAAATGGTTTTCAACTCTTTCCTCCACGCAAATAAGTGTACATTTCCTCTTAATACAACATTTGATCATTTCAATCATTAGTGTAATTATTACATAAGCGTGTAACCCAAACGGTTAGTAAGACGCGTTGCTAAGAAAGACGTAAGAGAAATAAAATATTAAAAAATATTGTAAATGTTAAATGCCATGTCTAGCCGGAAGTAGGAAACGTTAATTCTGTGGTCTGTGGTATTTTCTTCTTTCTTGCCGTGGTTATAATAAGATTGCAGTTCCTTTCAAACGTAATAAATCATATGAACTTGATTGTTAAACGTGTGATTATATTTACAGTTCCTCAGTTAAAATAAAATATGTTTGGTTGTCTCTCGATGAAAAATAAGCATCACATTTTCACGGCTGCTAAATATATACCTCACACTGTGTTAGTGTTCCCTGGTGCGTCTTTTTTAAAACTCTCCTTGATGCATATTAGTCATAATCTGGCATAAAAACATACCGCAGTGCCGGTAATTACCTCATTCTACGTGCGGTCTCCTCTCCTCCAAACCCCCCCCCCC